>CAUYPK010120128.1:0-10626 GCA_963574355.1 Loris lydekkerianus
AAAACAGCATGGTACTGGCACAAAAGCAGAGAAATAGATGTCTGGAACAGAATAGAGAACCAAGAGATGGATCCAGCTACTTACCGTTATTTGATCTTTGACAAGCCAATTAAAAACATTCAGTGGGGAAAAGATTCCCTGTTTTTGTTATGTTTATTGCAGCCCTATTTGTAATTGCTAAATCATGGAAAAAGCCCAAGTGCCCATCAATCCACGAATGGATTAATAAATTGTGATGTATGTACAGCATGGAATATTATGCAGCCTTAAAGAAAGATGGAGACTTTACCTCTTTTATGTTTACATGGATGGAACTGGAAAATATTCTTCTTAGTAAAGTATCTCAAGAATGGAAGAAAAGGTACCCAATGTACTCACCCCTACTATGAAACTACTTTAGGGCTTTCACATGAAAGCTATAACCCAGTTGTGACCTGAGAATGGGAGGAAGGAGGAGATGGAGGGGAGGGAGGGGAGGGAGGGGGGATGGTGGAGGGGGGAGGGGGTAGAGGGAGGGGGACTGGTGGGATCACACCTGAGGTGCATCTTGTAAGGATATATGTGAAACTTAGTAAATGTAGAATGTAAATGTCTTGGCACAACTAAAGAAACGCCAGGAAGACTATGTAGACCAGTGTGATGAAAATGTGTCAAACGGTTTATGAAACTAGTGTATGGTGCCCCATGATCATATCGATGTGCACAGTTAGGATTTAATAATAAAAAAAAAAAGAAAGAAAGAAAATTGGGCCAACCAAAGATCTGTGGGAAGGGCACTCCCAGAAGAGCAGCTCCACCCCGCAGCAAGGCTGGCTTACTTGAGGGACAGAAAGAGAAGCTTAAGTCAACTCATCAGGGTGAGCTGAGGTAGAAGGACTCAGGGGCTATATCAAAAGAACCTTGTTAGTGAATATAACTAACCTCTAAAAGCACAGTAAGATTTAATGCCACCTTAGAAACAAAAACAAGGTAACATAAACATTTGTATCCTCATATTAATCTGAAATATTAAAAAAAAAAAACAAAGAAAAGAAGATATAATAACACCTCTTTCATAGGCTCTTATCTGGCAGTGATGACTTATAACCATACAGGATAGGGTTGAAACTCACCTAAATTACTTTTCAACTTAATATGAAGCCCCAACTCTCAGGATTGTTGTAGAATTCAAATGAGATTGTAGAAGGAAAGCCTCCTCTACCTATTTACTATTTAAAAGAGTATTTTTACATATTTTTCTCTCCATGGCTATGTTCTGGAAGGTGTGGGTTATGTGAAGTCTGAATATTAGACAAACAGAAAGTTATAACTGGTTATTTATGATATGCACACACAAATACATACATAGTGATAAGAAGATGGATAGATCCTGACCCAGGGTCTGAATTAAATGGGGGAAAACATAAAATAAGTTAATCAATGGAACTCAAGAACAATCAATTTCTAAAAACATTTATGTAGACAAAATTGTTTAGTCCAGTACCGAACACATAGCAATGATTCAACAAATCCCATTATTAGGCATCTACTCAGAAGAAAAAAAAATATTATAATAAAAGGACATTTGCGCTCAATTGTTTATCACAGCTCAATTTACAATTACTAGAAGGTGGAAACAACCTAAAGGCCCACCAACCCAGGAATGAATTACAAACTATAACATTGTATGTATGTATACCATGGAATACTATTGAGCTATTAAAAAGATGCAGAATTTGAATTTTTTTTGTATTAACCTGGATGAAAGTGGAACACATTATTCTTAGTAAATCATCACAAGAATGGAGAAGCATGAATTCTATGTACTCAATTCTGACATGAGGATAGTTAATGACCTAGTACACGGTGGGGGGAGGGTGCGGGAAGGGGAGAGCAGAGAGAGGGAAGGAGGGAGTGCAGTGAGAGGTCACAGTGTGTGACACATCTTTTGGAGGTGGGAACACAATTATAAGAGGGAGTTACCTAACAAATACAATCAATGTAATCTGGTTCTTTGTGCCCTCAATGAATACTTAACAATAAAAAAAAATCTTTCAAAAAAGACACATTAAAAAAAAAAAACCTTATCTTCCAGAAGAAAAGTTTTTTTATGTATATAAATAACCAAGTTATTTAAAATTATCTATTATAAAAATATAATAGATAAACAATAAAATAAAGAACCATAGGCATTAGAAGGATGGAGACATTATACTCTTAAACAGGCACTGTGGAAGGTTTCCAGACAATAGTTGTGCCAAGCTGAAGATGGATGCAATTCAACAGATGGAAATGAGGAGAGGGAGTTTTAGGTAAAAGGAAGTGCTTGAGTAAAATCATAGGGATGATGAGTCTTTTTTTATAATGCTAAATTTCAGAAATGTTAACTAAAGCAATTTTCCCAGAAGTGTAAGGAAGCCAAAAGAGTAACATAAATGGCCCATCTTGGCAGGAAATTTTATTTTACAGAGTAGCTAAGACTGGGGTGAATTAGAGAGTACACATGCTGCGTAAAGGCTTACAAATTTAATTTCAAAAAGAAAAAGGAAACACAATGTGAGCTAGTGCAACCACAAACATTCTGAATTCAATCTGCAGAAACTAGAAAGAAAGAGCAAGTGACAAGAAATTAAAGCTCGTGGGAAGGGAAATGAGGGCCAGCTCCTGCACAGCTTTGAGAACCATACTGAAGTTTCTCTCGGAAGAGCTCAATCAGCCAAGCTCTTAGAATGGGGGAGGCTGTTAATCCCACACCAATACGGGTGACACCTGCCGTCTGCCAGGGACAGCTCTAGATGCTGACGATAGAGCAGTGTACAAAGCAAACAAGGTCTCCGTCCTCATGAAGCTCCCAGTGACAGATGATGGATACATAATGTCAGGTGGGGCCGTGAAAAAACTGAAACCACCTAAGGAAATAGAAGGGTTGCGGTGAGACGCTATTTTCAGTAAAGTGGTTCCCAAAGGCATCTTGCATGAAACTTGAGAACAGATGTGAAGAAAGGGAAAGAGCACACTCCACAGAGATCTGGGAGCAGAGCTCCCAAGAAGAAGATCAGCAAGAACAAAACTCCTGGGGCCACCGTGCAGCTGGTGAGAAGATAAAAAGACAAAATAGTCAGTGCCCAGTTCAGACAGACCTTGGAAATCACAAAAAAGACTGCATTTTATTCAAATGATGGTAGGTGTTTGTGGAAGGGTTTTGGCCAGAGAAGGACATTTCAGATTTACATCCTTAAAGACGCCCTTTGGTTGTCGTGTGGGAAAAGGATGGGGAATGGCAGAAAAGAAAGCAGAGAGACAGGAGACTATTATACTATCCAAAGGGAGTTTGGGGAGCATTTATTTAGCACCTACTGTGTGCAGACACTGTATAATCGGTAGAAATTTTAAAATGAGAAAGTGGGATATCCTTGGCCTCTAGGAACAGATAATAAATGTAGTTGGATCCTGGAGTAAAGCAGGATATCCAGATAAAAAGGAAAGAACCAAACAAAAGGATAAAAACAATCTCAACTCTTAAATCCTTCACCTACATTAAGAATGTAAAATAGTTGGGTTGCTGGAGATCAGACAAAGAGAAATTGTAAGGAGAGTTCCTTGGAGAGAACTATAAGTCTCACATCCCCCAGGGGTTTGTACCCCTGCCTAGTGAAAGGGTTTTCCAAGGGTGTCCTGTGGAAACTTACTTTGTTTCTTTTGCAGTCAGGAGGACACAATGCAGTGATACCGATGCTTTAAAAATTTAAGACAATGGGTGGCTCCTTTGGCTCAGTGAGTAGGACGACAACCCCATATACCAAGGGTGGCAGGTTCAAACCTGGCCCTGGCCAAACTGAAACAAGAAAATAGCCGGGAGTTGTGGCAGGCACTTGTACTCCCAGCTACTAGGGAGACTGAGGCAAGAGAATCGCCTAAGCCCAAGAGCTGGAGGTTGCTGTGAGCTGTGACATCACAGCACTCTACCAAGGGCGATGGAGTGAGACTCTGTCTGTAAAAAAAAAAAAAAAAAAAAAATTTAAGACAAAAGGCAGCCTGCCTAGAAACTGGTAGAAAAATTAAAAGAGAAATACTGGTCCCTGCCACTGACCAGGAGTTATCAGGGGCAAAGGTTTCAAACGTAAGTATTTATAGGGGCTTTGCAGGGACCGCCCAAGAGCCAACCCCAGTGGAGAGACCTTTAGATCCTGTCCTATCTAACGGAACCAACTGGAGAGGACAAAGCCTCAGCAAAGACAAGCCTTGCTACCTTTCATGAATTGTTCCCAAACTGTTTCTATCTGCTGTTTCACTTGTCATTATATGAACCTTAGTTAAACAAAACGCAACTGATGGTTCGACAGACTCAGTTCACAGCACATCTGTGAACACCAGTCCAGCCCTGTCCCATCATTTTTGTTCCCTTTTGTCCCTCAAACCTTGATCATCTATCCCCCCCCTATGCCATAGGCATCCAGTGTTGGGCATCTATTTTCCCTCTTTAGTTGTATTTCTGAACCATTTCCACCAATTTCGATGTGTGCAGATATTGTTCCCTTTTAACATTGTGTAGTATCTCATCTCATGAATCGACATTTTATTCATCATTCCCTTTCTAATCATTATCAGTCTAACTCTTTATTATTTCAAAAAGCACTAAAGCATACAGACTTATGTACGCCTGTCTATGTATACGTGAAAAAATTTCTCTGGTAATGTGCCTCCTGCTAGAATTTCTGGGCATTTTAGATATGTGAATACACAATTTCATTAAATAACTCTCTTTTTGGCTTTTCCAGAATTATTTTTAACTTGTCTCCCTCACTAGCCATATAAGTGTTCATTTACTGCCTCTACCTGGCATCATTTACTTTTTAATTTTTGTTATTTTAGTGGGTACATGATGCCATCTCATCATCTTTTGCTAAGAACCTGCAATATGCATCTTAAAAGTAATGTTTTTAAATCAAATTAACAAAACTGAATAAAGAAAAGAAAATCACAGGACTTCCTGTGTGCTATGCACCTTACAATGAAATTTTCATGTGAACATCTTATTTAAACCTTAAAACTCGTTAATAGTTACGGATTTTTATCTGTATTTTTTAGTTGAAGAGGTCGAGGCTCCAGTTAAGGAAATAAACATCTTGACACAAATAGTGTGGCTGGATTCAAACTCACTTTGCTTCCAAACCTCCTATTCTGTTTACAAACGTGTTATTTTCCTCCTTTGATGCCTCAAAACATAAATGAACAGAAAGTAGGCAAGAGGATGCGACTTTTCTTTTTCCTCACCCTTAGTTGTTGGAAGATCACTTTCTATACTAAAAACTAAGCATTCCTTGAGAAATTAGTTTAGCACTAACCTCGTCCTGTTTTAGGACATTAAAACCTGAAAGCCTGGCTTAAATCAGGTCTTCAGTATGAAAGGTCTGAGCCAGGCACTGAAGGGGAAGGATAAATCACCAGGGGTGTTAGCAATAATCTAAGGAAATAAAGGCCTGTTTTACTGACAGCACACGTGATCCATCCTGATACACCAGCTTTGAGTTGTTTTATTAGTGACTAACGTACTTGGTTACTCTATAAAGAGTAGGCTTTCTGAGACTCTTGTATTTTTTAAACTTCTTTAAAACATCATGAACATAGTTAATATCTCCAAAATATCAACCATTTTTATCCCAGGAAGAGGTTCAAGAAATGAGTGGCCAATGGTGAAAAGACTTTAGCAAAAGATCTTTCTTAATAGTTTGTATTTAGACAATTCCTGGATATTAAAAAAAAAATTCCTCTATTTGCCAAAAGGATTTAACAAAAAAGAACAGATTTACAAAGTAATGGGTACAAGTCATAAACACAACAGAGATTTTCTTGGACTATCATTTGCAGAGTACATAGCAGTAGAGTAGAAGAAATAACATAGTTAGCCACACAATTCACTTTTTTTCTTAATTCGCTTTTTTTTCTTCCGGCAATATGTATTATCTTAAAATTGAACTTAGATTAAAGAAAGGTATTTTAGGAAAAATGATGACAGAAGAAAAGAGGAAAAAACACAGAGAAAAAAACAAGGTGGCGTTTCTGATTTTCTTCTAAACTAAAGCATCACTGGTACAGGCTCAAGGTCAGGACACAGGATGCAGTCAGGCTCACGGCAGGTCAGCTTCATTGTAGGATCTCTGAAACCTGGATCTCTGAAATCTCTCTCTCAGCCTTCATTTTTATTTCATTTGTTATTCCGACAACCCCCTTTATTTCACCAGCTTTTCCAGAATTTTCAATAGGTGTCAGGTTTTTTCCCCTTAAAACTATGAATACCTTTTGGGGGGATTGATTACATTGTTGTAAATGGTATATGTGATTTCTGTGAAATCATTGCTTTCATAAATGAGTTTGTATTACTTCTTTCTAGAAAAAGAAAGCCTATTAGTTGATTGAATACTATTAAATATTAAATCCTCTTTTAAATCTATTTCAGTATCTTCACTTAGAACCTAGTGCCTCGATTCTTTCCAGACGTTAACTTGGTTCTATCCTTCATGAAACGCACGGTGGTACTAAAGTTCTGCACTCGACATGATGCCAAATCCCATTTCCAGCAGAACCCTAAAATCTTAATTCAGAATCTTTTATTCATGGAGGCCTATCTCATATTTTCACAAAGGCCTTTGGCCTCTACGTGTTCATTTTTTGCAAATTCATAAGATTAATACCAAAGTACAAAGTTACTGATGCAGTTGCCCTGAGCTCTGTTAATCAAACGTGAATCTAGCAGGAAATGTTTAAAATTTAAATGAAGGCTGTATTTTAAAGTTTTCTGTGGGGAGACAATCGGTTCCTTGTTCCCTCACAGTTTCTGCGTGACTCTGGGACTAAGCGACGACTGTACTAGGTGACGTTCTGTGACGTTCTTGATGTCTGCCCTGCAGCTGTGAAGAGACATGCCCTCATAGGTTAGTCACAGCCACCTGCTCCACTGGCTAACTGAGGTTTCCTAAGGCACAGGGGTCAATTTTCTTCCTCTTCACTAAGAAAATGACCCACTTCTAATTGAAAAACACCAGTCCTGGGGGTTCACCCACAATGTGACAATGCCATTGTGTTCACTCCTTGCTTGTCTTCTGCTCCAGCCTCACGGGGAGGAGTTAACACAAGTCAGAAAGAGGTGCAGTCATTTTTGGTCCTTCAAAACCCTGAAATTGCCTAATAGGCTGACGTAAGTCATTTTACTTCTCCCAGTAATTGAAAATAGCAAGGCACCATCGCTGGATATGATCATACAATTGTGAGAAAGATTTTCTTTTGGCTGGCCTAGATTATTTTTACGTTTGACAGTCTGTAACATTTAATTTTTTATATTTCCAGGGATAGCCTAACGGAATGTAAAAAGAAATCAGACAAGTCTATAAATCAACTAGTTAGCCTGAGAGAAACGTGTTATACCCTGCTATTTTTTCTGTTTTCTTTGCTTCATATTCTAGTTTGGTGGTAAAATCTACACGATGTCTTCCCACTGGGCAGCTGGCAGTTATGACTGACCCTGGTAACCCGGTTTCTTGATTTAGCAGGCTCGGGCTCACTCTACACATTTCCACAACTCACTCATGCTTGGACTTATTTAACTTGCTGTTGGAAAAGCAATTGGAAGAATCTGAAATGGTTAAGAAAGGACCGTGACATTTGCACATTTGTATTAGATAAGAGTTTTATTCAGGACAGGAGAAATTTCTTAAACCTGTGTCAGGGTGGGAGAATTTTGCTTCTCAGCTGGTTTCCACATAACACCTTCTCACTTAATGACTGTCTCAGACATCCAAGGGTGAGACCACATGAAGCACTTCTTTGCAAAATGAGGACAAAGGATATAGTTCTCTTAAGAAACGGACAAGTAAATATTGGACAATAAAGCAAAAGTGGAAGATTACTTCTTTTAGTTCCCCCAACAATTTTATTTTCTCCTTCCTGTTTACCCCCCTCTTCGGTGAATATGATTGACATTTCAGAAGCCTGTAAGCTACCTTGAGCTGTTCTCTCAAAGATCAAGAATGCACAGTAGTTGAGTGGCACCTGTGGCTCAAAGGAGTAGGGCGCCGGCCCCATATACCAGAGGTGGTGGGTTCAAACCCAGCCCCAGCCAAAAAAAAAAAAAACACTAGCATCAATGATTCTTTTCTGTTTCATGGCTTTCTGTTCTAGAACTTTCCTTATTTGATTAGCATATAAGGTAACAGTACTCAGAAAAAAAATCACAAATTATAGCTCACAACAGCAAAAAATTATGTTCTGCTTCTCATCCAAGACCGTTTCCCAAAATAGTGCTAAGGAATTTCAAGAAGTAGGCCAAGCAAAAAGTTTTTAGCCTCACTACCATATTTTCAAGACCTTAAACAAGGTTAAACAGGTTTACCTATTGTAGATTTTTTTTTTCCTATTGTAGATTTTGACATTCCCTAAAAATGATTTAGAACGACTTTCTCAAATGTTTTTGGCCAGAGAAAATTTTCTTAAACAGTATCAATTTACTCTTTTCAAATACTAACATTTCAAAGATGCTAGGATATGAGTACAGGAATTCTGAAGGCACAAAATACCCATGTTGCAGAGAGAATGTGAGTATTGCACTGCTGTCTTCCCAGTGCACAAGAAGACCTCCAAACACCCAGGCCTGAGTGATTTCCCTACCCCACCTTCTGCTTCCCGCCCAAAATGCTAAACTAATCAATACTATGTGTTTTGTTTTGTTTTTTACCCTCTACATAACCATTTGTACCCATGAAAGAAAGTGGTACAGATAGTTTTAAAAACTGGATTTTCAAACTTTTCATGTCACACTTGAATGCCACACATTCTGTTATTCACAGAGCAGTCATTCAACCTTCCAATGGCACAAATTAAATTCAGATCTCCCTGGAGAAACATGACTATCTCAGAAGCCTCCTCGCTCACCCACCAACATTGCATCAGTGCAATTCTCCTGGGTTGGGTTTGTTTTGGGTTTTTTTGGAGGGATGTGTTCTTGTTTTGTTTTTTGTTTGGGGCTTTTGCTAACAAATCTCTATATCATTAACAGTAAAGTTATGACATGATAAAGCACAAAGCATTTATCTTTGTCTTATCAGAAACTGACAAGACACTTTTTCTTAACTTCAGCTTCATTGTAAAATACTGTCTCATGGAGGGGGGTTGAGGAGTATGAAATATTTACCTGGTACAATGTCTAGAATAAGGTGTACCCCCAAATTATATTGCCTACCCATTTTCCCCACACACATACAGCTTTCCTACACACATTCCCTGCTGCCCCTTTGCAATGGTATAGAAGTACATTTGCATGACTAATATCAGAAGAGTTTTCTGTCCCCAAAACTTCTTAAAGCAAATTATAAACTCGAAATAAATATCTGGCTTTTTTTTAATATATTTTTTTTTATTGTTAAATCATAGCTGTGTACAAATTAGTGCAATCGCCTGTACCCATTCTAAGATGCACCATAGATGTGGCCAAATATCTGGTTTTTTAAAGTACACTTATCCTGATATTAAATATGCTTGTAATTCAGATTAAAGGTGGTTAGATATATTTCTGTAAAAGCAAAAATTTAATGAGGAGTATTTAGGGAGTATGCTTATTAAACATACAATACTTTAGTCACTTTTTAATAACCTTAGACAAACAAAATTCTTAATTATGTTTTCAGTGCCAAGCCCTATAAACTAGGGCTCCTAAATCATACCATCATATTTTTTAAAAGTGTCATGGCAGCAGTGTAACCTGGATTGTAGGAGGCTAATATTTTTTGATAAGTTTATGAAATCTAAAACTCCAGGCAAGAGAATATGATTTTTACAACTAGTGAGGCCTCAACATCGTCAAATCCGATCAAAATACAAACACAGTCATTGGTTAAATGCCCCTGATACTGACAAGAGGAGATTCAGAAATAGAGAGGGGAGAGTGCTTCCTAGGCTTTTTGGACTCTCCAGAAAGGATCCACTAAAGACAAGACAAGGAAAGACTTTGCCATGCTAAGTAGTTTGAACCTTATTTTGAAAGCAAGGAAGAACAAACATTTGAAAGCAAGTAAAACAGTCATCCTTGTCATCATTATTTTTTTGGAAGAAAATTCTAAACCTGGTGCCAAGAGTCAAAGTCATGACCATTCGAGAACAGAGTGGTAAGAAAAAAAAACAAGTAGGAAGCTACACGTCAATAAAGTATGATGATACTGACGTGTCTGGACTCAACACTGTCTACCACCTTTCAATAAAGCAACAATGTGCGCACAGTTTCACACAGTGAGAAGAAGGAATGGCCTGATCCACAAACAAAAACACACCACTAGGCAAGTCTAACCACAGACTGCTCCTCAAATGGTGCCCGGGCCCGCGGGACTAGTTCAGCAGGGACCTGGGATATGGAGCTGAAAGAGTGAAAGAAGGGAACAAGAAACACGAAGAACCAGGAGCAAGACAGGATTCTGATCAAACTCCCAAAACTTTATTTTTCAACAGCCATATAAATACAGGCAGAGGGGAATAGGCCTGTGGGTGAGTTTAGGGTGGGGGTTTTCTGATAACAGGTGTGATGTTTTTAGTGTCTGGAACCAAAATGGTGTCGATATTTTAATAACATTCTTATCTACTTACAAAATTTACTCAAAAGGACAG
>CAUYPK010120129.1:0-51002 GCA_963574355.1 Loris lydekkerianus
CCTTGCTCTGGGACCCTGAGGGCAAAGCTTGCCGGAGCAGTTTTTCCACACAATGGCTTTCACTTAGCCCAGCTCAGTGGCTCCTTTTGGGGTCCCAGACAATGCCCAAAGTTCTCCACACTTTTGCTCACGCTCTCCCCAAAGCAGCTCAACTGAGCGCCAAGACCAAGAACACCAAAAAAGTTCAAAGGTAAGGCCTTTCTCGTTGGCACTCTCACTGCTGCTTGTAATCACGGTTGCCGGCGTGAGTAGGTTGATCGAACACACGCAGCCACTTGCCAGTTTTCCACTGTTTTTGTCTTCCTCCTGGGGTCCAGAAGTCCCTTGCTGGCTCTCTGTGTCCTCAAAGGGATGATTGTAGGCAGATCCCACTGGCAAGAGATGTCTGGAGTCTTGTCTCCCCAGATTCGCCAGGCCCAGTTACAGGGAAGCTGTTACTCAGCCGCCATCTTTAATCCCTCCCATATATTGTGATTCTTAAAGCAATAACTTTGTCCACCTCTGGGAGTGGGTCCGACAGGGCGGGAGGCGAGCCCCCGGGAGGGCCGAGGGTCGTCCGAACCTCGCGCTGAGAAGGCTCCTCCTGAACAGGCGGCGTTCGTGTCAGGGAACACCAATTCAAATGACAGTGGGCTTTTGCTGGAAATCACGGAAGCCAGAGGGCCTCAGGTGGTGGCTCACACCTCTAATCCTGGCACTCTGGGAGGCCAAGGCAGGAGGATGGTTTGAGTTCAAGAGTTCAAGACCAGCTTGAACAAGAATAAGACCCTGTCTCTAGTAAAAATAGAAAAATTATCTGGGCATTGTGGGGGGCACCTATAGTCCCAGCTACTCAGGAGCCTGAGGCAGGAATGTCGATTGAGCCCAGGAGTTTGAGATTGCTGTGAGCTAGGCTGACACCATGAGATTGTAGCTTGGGCTACAGAGTGAGACTCGGTCTCAAGAAAAATATATATCTAAATGTAGAAAAGGGATAGGAAAAACACAGTATTGTAATCTTATGGGACCAGTGTCTCAGATGTGGTCTATCATCTTGCAATTGTAATACCCAGAACAATGGTTGCTATGAAAACTCTGTGTCTGTCTGTCTCCTCTCTCTCTCTGCCTCCAATGACCAAAGAAAAAGACTTTCTCTTCCCTCTGCCCTACTCAGGCTCCTTTCTGCTCACCTGGACAGTGAGATGGGGAGTCTTAGTCCAGGGAGGAAGGATGCTGTCTCCTGCCCTCCACAGCTGATGCCCAATGTCTTGTGCACACCCATGCCTCCTTTTGGGTCTTCTGGAACATTTCTAGGGAGCATTTCCCAATCTTGAAGGGGAAAACTTGTCCAGAGGATGGTGACAAAAGTAGCAGATTAGAGGGACTGTCCCTCCCCTGGGTTTTCCTCTGGAAACCATCCCTCCTCCCTCTCAGTCCACAGAGTCCATGTGGGGCTGACAATTCCCTGGGCTGCAGGTGGTGGCACAGGCCTGGCCCATCAGGGCATCCTGACGCTGGTTGGGATGAGGAAGGATTCATGAGAGCTGATCTGGGACTCCTGCTGAAATTGCTAGTAAGAAAAGGGAAGTGTCCACCATCCGGACTGCTGGAAAATCAAAGATGAGCCTGAAGCTTCTTGGGCCAGATCATCATCATGAAGGGAGAAGATAAACTCAGACAGAAGGACTGATGCCTGCCGTGGTCTGAGTTCCCAGACCCAGCATGCCCAAAGCCAGCACCAGCAGGCCTTTTCAGTAGGGTGAGCCAAGAAGTTGGCTTTCCTTCTTCCTTTCTAAGTCAGTTTGAGTTGGGATTTCTGTCACTTGCAACCATGGAAGTCCTAATACCAGGTCTTGGGTTTCACCCCTTTTGGGACGAAAGTGTCATAGAGCAGGCCTGTCATGAGTACTCTGACAGAATCCCCATAGTGACAAGCACTGAGGCAGTGAAAGTATTCTCACTTTACAAATGGGGAAACAGGCCCAAAGAAAGCACAGGTCTCCCAATGCATCCTTGCCTCTGGCATCTTTTGGATTCTGCTTCTGGCCTCTCACCACTGGACAGCCTTGTGCAGGTGAATTTTTTTCATCCTGGCCCATGTCAGTGGTGGGGGTCTAAAGCCAGCTTTGCCAGGCCAAACACTTGATGCCCAGTTACATTTCAGATGCCTGATGAATTTTTTTTCAGTAAACAATATTTGGGACATACTTATGCTAGAAAATGAATTGTTCATCAGAAATTTGAATTCAATGGGGTACACTGTATTCCTGGCTTAATTTGGCAACCTTTTCTAATGCAGCAACTGGAGATATGGTAAGAGGGCCAGGTCACCTTCTTATGAATAGCAGAGGAAGGGTGGGGTGGGATGTGTGCTAAGATGTAGCCTTAAAAATGAATCTTCCCCACTCTTGCCAGAATGTCTGCACCATCCACTGTTAGCCAGCACAGCTTTGCACTTACCAGTCCAAGCAAAAATGCAGCCTCAGAGACAAAGCCAATCAACCATCACTCTAGTGCGAATGAGTTTGCTCATTATCAATTGTACTGAAGGGAGGAGACTCCGGAGAGGGAGGTACTGATAAATCTTTTCCTCCATTTATTCCCTGAAATGTTGTCTTCAGAGCACAAAGGATGGAATTTGAACTGGTCCCCTGAAGTTCTCACCCTGGGCCTCAAGTGAGAACCACAGGGTGCTTGCCACGCCCATTCCGATTAAACCAGAATCTCTTAGGAGTAGGGTCCAGCCATCATAATTTTCCCCAGTAATTCTAATGTGCAGCCAAATTTGAGAACCAGTGGAAATAACAGTTCAGGGCTGGCTATTCCTTCCTTGGTGAGGGCTGCTGTGGACAGCAGCCTGATCTGGGCCAGGTGCCCGAAGACATCATTTCAACAGGCTCTTCCAACATAGACATCGTTAATCTCCTTGTCTACAGGAGGGTGCCGGCTCAGAGAGGTGATCTGACTTTCTCAAGGTGACACAGAAAGTTACGGGGCCCTGGACCACCCCTCCCATCCACAAGCAAACAAACGCTTGTGGTTTTTATGTTGTCAGAGACCAGGGTTGATTTTTGTTTTTTTAACATTGTATTTTGAAATAATGCTAAATTCCCAGGAAGTTGCAAAGGTAGCACAGAGAGGCCCTGTGTCCCCTCGTCCTATTTCCCCCAATGGTGACATCTTTGTAGCTATAGTATAATATGGCACCAGGAATTGATGTCAATTCAGTGTGTGCGCACTATTGTTATTGTCACACGTGTAGATTTGGTGTGACCACCTTTGCAATTGAGACATAGAGCTGACCATCAGCACAAAGATCTCTCTGCTGCCCCACTGCAGGCACACCCACCCGAACATCCCCACCACTCCCACATCCTGTCCTCAGCAGCCATGGACTTAGAATCATTACTGTTAAGGTACCGTAAGGTGTCCAATCACACTCACTTGTACTTGCATGTAGCATATGGGCCCACACTTAGCCCCCAACCCGGCATCATCACTGCCACAGCTTCCTTGCTTACAGAGCCCCCAGTGTGGCAGTGTGACCTGCTTAACATTAATACTTACTTCCCAGCCTGCCTTGCCATTGGGGGGAGGGGGAGGTGTTACACCCTGTGATGCAAGCCTGGCTTGTAGGATGGAAGCAGAATTTGACAAAAGCCTCTGAAAAGAGCCCAGCAGCTAATGACTCCCTCTCCCTGTCTTCACCTGAGGGCATGGTCCAATGGGGACACCCAAGAAAATCAGAGGACACAGCCCAGGCATTCCTGGGCCACCAGCAAACCTCAGTTTCCCCTGGATTTGTTTGGTAGGCCCATGCTTCTCCATCAGGACTGATTCTACCCCCAAAGGACATGCAGCAACTTCTGAAGATACTTTTGGTTGTCACAACTAAGGGGTTGCTACTGGCATCTGGTGGATAAACACTGCCAAATATCTTATAATGCTCAAGAACACCTGTCCCCCAACAATTATGTGGCTCCAAAATGTCAACAGTGCTGAGGGTGAGATGTTCTGATTTAGGCCTCAGAGAGCTGTTTGTTTTCTGCAGTTGGAAATGCCCCTGGCAAAGGCTGTTCAGCCACTAACATTCCTAGCAAAAGTGACATAAGCAGCCAAGCTCTCCGGAATGCAGAGCATGGGGGCAACCCAGCCCCCACCAGTAGCTAGTTAGCCAGAACTTACTATTTAACTAACCCACCCCAAGTCTCTCTCCCCTAGCATGACTGACGGCTGTCACAACCATTAAGACCAAGGTACTATGGCATCGAGGACAAATGGACAGACAGGATTTCCTCCTGGGGACAGTGCTGCCACCTCTGACCCACGTCCCACATTCCAATTGGATAACAGAATGCGACTTTTGGTACAAACATGTTCATACAAACTCCATTTTAATGTACAAAACAAACCTCACTTACATACATAAATATAATCTGGGGGCATAAATAACATAAGAAAATAAGAGATGTACATATCAAAATAAATTACTCATAAATATCAAGTTGGAAACTAAGTGCTGGGAAGGGGTTCAGAATCTCCCCTGCTGCTGCCCCCAGCCAGGTCATCAGAAAGACTTGGGCCTTTCAGATCTTTCCTTTTTTGGTTTTTCAATGATACATACGGGCTGACATAGGGCAGAAGGCTGGGAAGCCTCAGTACAAGATGGCAAGTGAGGAGGGGCAGAGGGTTAGGCCAGCCGGGGAAATGGAGGCAAGTGACCCAGGAGGACAGTGGTCTGTTCTCAAGTCAGTACCCATAGCCCTAAGGGGAAGGGTATAGGAGATGAGGAAGAGGTGTAGGCCTGTGGGTTTTCATGTCAAAGGGCCCTCTATATCCACATGGCCTGGGCAGATCTGATTCCCTGGATACCCCCTCCCCCCATGACTGGGGCCAGGATGAGTTGCTGGAATTGGCCATCTCCACTACTTGTCCTTCTGAGCTGGGGGTAGAGGTGATAGCTCAGCCATCTACCTTAGGATAACCAGCACTAGCTATCAAGAAGAGAAAGAAAAATTATCCATCCTAGAATCAGCCTCAGTGGGACTTGTCAAGATTTCCTGCAGCTGGAAGGCGGCTCTGGGGAGGGTACACTGTCCTTGGAGTTGAGATCTAGATCCATTCTCACACGGGCTCACATTTACCTGATGTCTCACAGAGCTGATCACCTGTATATGAGTTTAAAAGGCTTGCTTGTCTCCTGGCTGCCCCTACTGGAAATGATGAGAAAAAATTATAGAGAATTTCAGCTTGATATAAGAATTTTTCCAAAGGGAGTAAGTTCTCTGTCGGTGGAGGTATTCAAGCAGAACCAGGTTAACAGAGCAGCTTGTCCAGCAATCTCCAGGGAGTGGGATGGGGGCTCGGGTAGCAGCTGGGTGGGCAGAGGGTTTACAATTTTATGATCATACAAGTCTATCCACTAGAAACTGGCACAGCCAATGTAAAATTCTGCATAGGTACAACTTCTAAATGTTTCTTCCTAAAGCTACACAGAACACAGACTCTGGACTGCCCTTGAGGCACGGCCAGAACCTTGTCATTTCTGAAAGCTGGGACTCTTCACCACGCCCAGTCTGGTGGCGATCCCAAATGGATCCATGCTGTCAGTTTCCAGGGGCAAAGAGAACATGTCAGATTCCAGGTGGTCTCTGAGGTCCCCAGGCTCGGCTGGGGTCACAGGCAACATGGGCAGGAAGTGAGAGAGCGGCAGAAAGCCCCTTCCCTTGTACAGCTGCCTCTGTCTGGCACTGCTCAGGGAGACCGGCAGGCGGTGCTTCTCAGACCAGTAGACGTTGTAGCCATCTGGCCGGATCTCCTCCTCGAAGGCACAGTCTTCCTCCGAGTACTGAGGCTGCAAGAAAACAGGCAGCCTGTGAGCATGAGCAGGCAGGGCCCCCCAGGTCTGACAGAATCGGCAGTGGAGGAAAAGCACAAGTGTCCCTGGTGGTCGCCAGCCGTGGTCTTCGTGAATTCATCTCGTATGCTTTTATATACATGTTACATGTAAGTACATACAGATTGATATAAGCACATAATGCATGTACGCACATACTTCAAGTATAGACTTCATATATGTATATTTTATGTATATAACTAATACTGTCTATACACTTCATGTAGATCCTTAATATTTTCCACTAAATCACTTTTTAAACTGAGTTTTGTCCTGCACAATAATATCTATAAAATCAGGCAGCACCTGTGGCTCAGTGAGTAGGGCGCTGGCCCCATATACTGAGGGTGGCGAGTTCAAACCCAGCCCCGGCCGAACTGCAACCAAAAAAAAAAAAAATAGCCGGGCGTTGTGGTGGGCGCCTGTAGTCCCAGCTACTTGGGAGGCTGAGGCAAGGGAATTGCCTAAGCCCAGGAGTTGGAGGTTGCTGTGAGCTGTGATGCCACCACACTCTACTGAGGGCGATAAAGTGAGACCATATCTACCAAAAAAAAAAAAAAAAAAAAATATATATATATATATATATATCCATAAATCACATGCATGAGATGCATAGTTCTCTCACCTTTACATTAAACTTATAGCTACCCCCACTAAAAAACGTTCCTGGTATTCCACTGACATCAGACTTTGAGAAACACTGATAAACCACATTCTCATTTTTTTAGGATCAGTCTTTTTCATTAAGATTATGTGTAATCCACTAGGCATTCCCCATCTAGCCAGAAGTCACTGGGAGCCTTTCTAATTCCAAGGCTTTTTGTCAGATGCAGCTGTAGGAAACATCAGCGGCCTCTGGCTCTTTCATTCCATCACCCTGAGCCTCCCAGGCGGCAGCCCCTCCCCCATGCCAGGCCTGGGCCTGCACCCAGCAGGTGGCCGGAAGTGAGTGCAGAGGGAAGCTGGTCCCTGGTCCCAGAACATTCATAGTCCACAGGGTTGAGAGGTGCCAGTGGGCAAATGCTGTCCCAAGCTGGTGTCATTACCCCTTGGGGACACAGAGGACAGACTAAGACAAGGGCCGGCCAGCCACCAGGCAGTAAAGACACTGCTGTCTGCTTTACATAACTCTGCAAAGGTCACTGAACTGCAGGTGGGTGAGCCAAGCCTGATAAGCCTGATAAAGAGTAATTGCAGGGACCACAGCTCCTGCTGGGCTGCAGCCAGGCGGCAGAGGAGACTTCTCCGGAACTCCCAAATATTGATAAACAAACAAGGGAGAAAGCCCAGAGAGATTTCTATGTACTCTGCCTGTTCTTTGGGAGAAACGATTTCCAGTGAGTCGAACAATGTGGAATTTAGATTAAAAAAAAAAAAAAAGAACAGAAAAAAATCCTCCATTTGTGTTAGGCCAAGAGGCACAAAAGAGGCACAAAAGTTTAGGTGACACCCCTCACCCCAGTTTGGATTAGAGTAGAAAGGCCGGTTGGACTCCATGTCCCCCAGCGACCTCCCACTGTTAGTGCCCCCCCCTTATAAATGAGTATCAAAATAACTAAAGTTACAAGGTGGGTCTGGAAGCGGCTTTGGGTGTCCGCTTTCAGCAATGCTGACCACCTCGGGTCTTTGCCATCCCTTCCAACAGGGCTCAGCCACCAAACTTGAAAACAGTATTCTTAGTAAATGGACTCCAAAGAGCTTTGTCCCGCGATTCACAAAGGGGCTGGCTGGGCGGGGGTGGGGGGGGATAGGCCCCGCCTCTGCATCTTCTCTGGGGTGGGGGCACCGTGACGGCCCCTACTCCCGCATCGGATTCCCGGCGGCGTGGGAGGCCTGCGGGGACCTCACACAGCCTCCTCTGCGCGCAGGGCGCGGGAGGGGCGAGGGCTGGTCCTTTGAACGTCTTTGTTCCCAGCCACCAGAGCCCCGGCGCTTCCGGCCCGAGACTTCTGTGTTACCTGGGCCTTCTCTGCCCGCCCTCCAGCCTCCCGCTCCCCCCAACAAAAGCGTTTACAGGACAGGTGAGCCCAGAGCACGAGCACGCCCCTGGAAAATTACTCCAAGTCAGCTCCATCTTAATCCACACCATTTTCCTGGGATATAAAAATTATTTTTTATAAAATCTCACCAATCCCAAATGCACTGTTCTCTTTTCTCATTTAGTTGATTATTGGTTTTTTAAAGAGAAGATGTAAGTTACGTATTTTTCTTTTTCCTTATACTTGAAGGATGGAAAGGAGGCGAGGACCACACACGCGCAGGCCCAGCTGAAAAGGCCCGAGGTGGGTTTTCCTGTTTAATATCAAAGGGAGTCAAATAATGGGTTTCCGCGCCCCCGCCCGGGCTGGGCCGGTCGTTGGCGCAAATGGAAATGCAAAGGCTGCTGCCGCCCATTCCCCAGCAACTAACTGGGCCATAAATTTCCGTAGAAATTAGTCGGACCTTGGCTTAATCGTTCCTAGCAATCGGCCCCTGTAAGTTCCGGGCCAAAGCGGGGTGGGGTGGGGTGGCGCCCTTCCCCGCTAAGCCCCCGCCCTGGGACAAGCTTAGGTCCCGCGCCCCGGAGTATCCCGTCCCGTGGGGACACTCACCAGTCCCTGCATCCTGCCGTCGGCGCCCATGCAGAGGTACCGCGCGCTGTGCATGCCCTTGATGGCCACGGTCCGGAGAGCGACGGCGCGGATTTCCAGCAAACCTGGGCGCAAGGGAAGCGATAAGCTGCAGGGAGGCATGAGGGCCCGCAACACGTGGGTGCGGTCGGTCCACGCGCTTGTGCCCCTCCCTGGCTTCCCGTGGTGTCTGAGGGCCAAGACAGGGATTGTAACTCTAAGGTGCCAAAACCTGGGGTTTCTGGGAGTAGAGGGGTCTGTGGGCGCCAAAGGTAAGGAGGGGCACAGGTGTGGGGTGTGGGTCGGGGGACGCTGCTGGCACTCACTGTGTGCGCTCTGGCTCCGCGCGCAGTCTACCGCGCCGTCGGTGCGGACGCGCAGGAAGCAGCTGGAGAGGCCGTGGGGACCGGCGGTGTACAGGTGTCGAAGACGAATGGGCTCACCCCAGCCGTAGTGCACGTGCGGGCCCGCATCCGACAAGGCCAGCGGGCGCCCGGCCGCGGCCAGCCAGAAGCTGGCCAGGACCAGAGCGCCAGCCACCACACAGCCTCTCAGCCCGCTCGGCATGGCACCTCCGTGGGGCTCCGAGCGGCTGCAGAGGCAGGGGTGCTGGAGTCTGGGCAGCGACTGGGATGTGCGGCGGAGCTGTGTGTGCCGGGCAATGTGGCCGCGGCCCTGCAGCCAGCAGTGCACTCCGAGCGCCTGGGCGCACAACGCTCCTGCTCCGACGGCGCGGCAGCTCCGGGCCGGCAGCTATATATAGCGTCTTCGTGAACCCGCGAGTAGGTGAGGGTGACACCCGAGCATTTCTTATCAGGATTGCATCAAGCCTCCGCCCCCCCGCACACACCCACTCACACCCCGCCTCCAGCCCCTGCCCCTACCCCCCTCCCAGGCCCGGACTGGCAGGAGGCCGCTGTTGGTACCTCCCCTGGTGACCCCGCCCAGGCCGTTCAGATCAGGGGAGGAGAGTCGGGGGGAGGAGGCCCTGCTTTGAGGCAGACTTGGGGAGAACTCCTCTCCACAGTGCAGCGGCCCCGTCTTTCTTGTCTAGGCGAGTTTGATTTGTAAAACAAAAAAGTAGACATTTGAGTCCCTCCGCCAGGTCACAGGCTCCCCAGTGGATGCGCCAAGGTGAAGCAGGAACCCCAGGGGTAGAGGTTGGGGAACACTGAGTTCTGCCTCCTTCACCCCTCGCCTCGGCTTTGGGGCCTTTCCTCCTAAAAGGCCATACTCACCACTTCTCCCCACATTCCCAGCCCCGCATTGTCTCCCGACGTCCAAACCGTCCATTAGAACGTCCCCCTGCGGTTCGGACCTTCTCCGGTCCTCTCGGCTTGATCTTCTTGCGTTCCCGCCCCCTGGCCCCTTTTCTCCGGGTAAATTACCCCGACAGGGGGCCGGGCGCGATCTCTGCGGCGGAGAAACAATGGAGGGTCTGCAGCCCGGCGGGCGCTAGATGGCGCCGCGGCCTCGGCCTCCGCGCGCTCCGCGTCCCGCGTCTTCCTCGCGCCGCGCGCCGCCTCTGGAGGTGGGAGCTAAGAGGGTGGTCCTTGGGGACACGGCTTTCGGGCAGGGTAAGCTGGCAAACTCCGACTTCCCAGCCTGGAGTCGGGGGCGCAGGACTCCGTTTTTGAGGTGCCCGTGTCGGTGGGCCGATCCTCGGGTCCCCTAACTGCAGGGGCCGCGCGGTCGCAGAGGTCGGCAGAGCCCTGCTTGGTGCGGAGGGGCCGCGAATTAGTGACGCGCGCCTGCCCCGACGCCGGTGGGGAACCGGGGCGTCTAGGGAATACCCGGCAGGGGAGAAGGGGTCTTCCTAGGGGACTTTGGCTTAACCAGATTCTTTCTCATTATTTCTCCAGCCCCTCACCTCCTAAGTATGGGGCCTCAGGAGTCTGGGTTGGAGAAAGAGCCATGCTGGCCCCAAGCAAAGGCGAGGGGAGGGCAAGGGCTGGAGGCGCAGAAATGCCAGGACGAATGAATTTCAGTGAGCAAAGGCCACATTCATACAGTGACTGGCGTTAATGACGGAGCGCGCAGAAAATGTCACGGGGAAAGTCTTCACAAAAAGACATCATCCCGCAGGTTTTCCAGACCAGGGACCCCCACGCTGTGTCTCGGTTCAGAAAGCCATGGCTTCTGTTAAATCTAATTACTTCCCCCTGGTGCCTTTAAATCGACGGCGGCTCCTATTAAACTTAATTGCCCTCCCCTGCAGCTTTCGTTTTAAAGATCCGTGATAAATGCTTGATAAATGTGGGGCTTGAGGAGGGTGGCAGCCGCTGCTCGGGGGACATGACCCAAATCCGGCCGGGGAGGGGGTAAACGGCGGCCTCTGGCTCCACCCCCATCCCTCTGCTGTGCCTTCTTGGGACATGGGAGAAAGAGAGTGACCATGAAATGTCCAGCTGAGGAAAAGAAAGGTGGCAGTGGACCTGCCTGGAGGGCTTCCTCTATGCCACAGGCTCTGTTCTAGGCACCTTATGGGGTTTTGTGAGCTTACATTTCCGTGAGAACTCCCATGGTATTCTCATCTCCCCACTCCCACCCCTCCACTCCCGTGGAACAGGTGGGAAACAGGTCCCCTAGAGACATGGCCAGGCATCCCAGGGCCATCCATCCTGTAGGTGGTGCAACTGAAATTTGAATACAGTTGGGCTTGTAGACCAGGCTGCACTGCATCTCAGGAAGCACCGTGGCCTCATCTTGGAGTATGAGCTCCTGGACAGATGCCCTGCTGGAGGCACCCACGCCTGGCCGCTTTCTGGGCAAGTCATGAACTTCTGGCCCGTTGCCTCCTCAACTTGCTTTCTGGCTGGTCCTGAGGGTCATAGGGAAGGGGGACAAAAGGGCCTGGAATGTCGATCACGAAGTAGTGACACCCTGTCCTGAGGGTCAGCGAGGTACAGGGCATCTGGTAATCACAGCAGTGCTCTGAAAGTTCAGGTGAGATCCTGCTTCATGTGGGGAAAGGGAGGCTCATGGACATGGTTAGCTGGACAGGAAGGTGTCCAGGTGGGCTGAAGCTTAAGCCTGGGTGTTTGCTGGGACTCTATGGAGTGTGTGGCTGGAGGAAGCCAAGCGGGGCAGAGGGAAGGGCAGCGCTGACCAGCAGGGGGCGCTGTAGCCAGCTACAAGAGTCCTCCTGTGCTCTGTGCGCACCTGGACCCCTGAAGCCCGGAGGGCGCCGCACTGGGCTGACTGATTTCTCAGGATGCATTCGATTTGCTCCAGGTGGTTAGCCAGCAGAATCCCCGTCAGTCTCCATTCACCGAGAAGTATGAGCAATGGCGAGTGGGGTGCAGGGCACCATCTGCTGTTAACCCAAGCAGGAATCCAGGGGTCTCCTGCTCAGATGTCAGAAGGGCTTGACTTGGTGGTTTTGTTCTGGATTTGATGTCAGCTGAGATTTTTTTTTAAACTGCCCTTTTGAACCATGAAACCTTTTTCTGGGGTCTACCCCCTTCCATCTGAGGGTGCTGAGGTTGCTCCTTTCTGATTGTGGCAAGTGAACGATTTTCATCATTTCTAAACCTGTGTCCCAACATCTAAGAAAATCTTGTTCAGCTTCACTTCCTGTTCTCACTTGGTGGAGGTAATAGTTTTAGTTTTAGTTTACAATTAGAATTTTACATTACACTATCAAATGTATATTCTTAAGTACAGAAACACTCCCCTGAGTCCCTGTCAAATCCCCTGTCTGCACCTTGTGATGGAAAATTATTTTGTAATTGGAGAAAGGTCTGGGGGATGAAGGAGGGAAGAGGACCGGGACGGGGGGCAGGTGGAGGAAAGGTAATCAGGAAGGGGGGACCTCACCTATGGTGCATATTGCAAGGGGACATGTCATGTCTATTAAGAGTAGAGTATAAATGTCTTAACAATAATTAAGTGAGGTGAAGTCTATGTTAACCAGTTTGATGTAAGCATTCCAATTTGTATATAAAATCAGCACACTGTACCCCATAAATGCATTTATGTACACAGTTATGATTTAATAAAAAAATTGTAAGGGAAATAAATCTATCAGGAAATAAGGACTGTAGTAGAGCTTGGGATAGAAAGGGCTGTGAACACAGTGATGAGGACGCCAAGCCTGCGCTGCTGGCTCCTGACCAAGTCCAGGCTGCAACCCAGGGGCTCCTGAATCTCAGCCCAATAATTTTTGCTAGAACCTGCTGTAACATGCATTATTTCTCCCTAAGACTTTCAGATTCACCAAAACCCCTACTCCCCCATGTGGATCATTATTCAAAAAAGAGGCCACCCAGCAAGCTCAGAATTTGGCAGGGATTTGGTACAGTAAAAAAAAAGGAGGGCGTCTTGGAGCCTCCATTTCCTCATTTGTCAAGAAGTCAAAGGAATGCCCAATTCCCACAGGGTACATAGGAGCGTTCGGAGAGATTTCTCTACAGATTGGCCAATGTCTAGTCAGAGATCGTTTAGCACACACGGGTGTATAATAGAGGGGTAGCTATTGTTTATTTAAATGCTACTCTCTGGTTATTTTTGCAATATTTATAATTAATTTTAAAATTTAATGGCATTGGCTCAGCGCCTGTAGCTCAGTAGCACTGGCCTACTCACTACATACAGCAAAGCTGGTGGGTTTGAGTCTGGCCCAGGCCTGGTAAACAACAATGACAACTACAGCCAAAAAATAGCTGGGTGTTGTGGTGGGCACCTATATTCCCAGCTACTTGGGAGGCTGAGGCAAGAGAATCGCTTAAGCCCAGGAGTTGGAGGTTGTTGTGAGCTGTGACACCACAGCACTCTACCGAGGGTGACATAGTAAGACTCTGTCTCAAAAAAAAAAAAATTTAATGACACTTCTAGAGAAAGATGAATCAAAAAGCTAATCAGTGGTTCCTTGGGATGGAGATCAACTGAGAAAAGTTAAATGGGACATGAAAATGTTCTGCATCTGGATTGTGGTAGCAAATAAATAAGTGATGACATTTGTCAAAACTCATTAAAGTGTGCCCTTAAAATCAGGGTACTTTTTCTTTGTTTGTTTCAAAGTAATTTCTATTAGAAATTAGAAATAATAGTTAAATTGTATCAGAATCTTATATATGTGTCAATATATACTGTTTTTTTTATTTTT
This sequence comes from Loris lydekkerianus, assembly GCA_963574355.1. Classification (NCBI taxonomy): domain Eukaryota; kingdom Metazoa; phylum Chordata; class Mammalia; order Primates; family Lorisidae; genus Loris; species Loris lydekkerianus. The sequence goes on from CAUYPK010120129.1 coordinate 13,592, forward strand.
ATCATTTTAAAATACACACAACATCAAATTTATCATCCTAACCACTTTGACGTGTATAGTTCAGTAGGACTAATGCATTTATAATGTTGTGTTAAAACCATCGCTGCTATTCATCTCCAGAATTTTTCATGTTGTAAAAATGAAACTTCATATCAGGTGTGTTTTATTTTAAACTATACCTCAGTTAAGTTGAAGATTTTCATTGTAAAAGTATTGCACATTCTGACTTGGTGCCTGTAGCACAGTGGTTATGGTGCCAGCCACATACACCCAGGCTGGTGGCCAGCTAAACAACAATGACAACTACAACAACAAAAAAATAGCTGGGGGCTATGGCAGGCGCCTGTAGTCTCCCAGCTACTTGGGAGACTGAGGCAAGAGAATCGCTGAAGCCCAAGAGTTTGAGGTTGCTGTGAACTGTGATGCCACAGCACTCTACCGAGGGTGACATAGTGAGACTTTGTCTCAAAAAAAAAAAAAGTAGTGCATGTTCACGGTTGAAAATTTGGGAAATCAGCTGGGCACTGTGGCTCATGCCTATAATCCTAGCACTCTGGGAGACCAAGATAGGTGGATTGCTTGAGCTTAGGAGTTTGAGACCAGCCTGAGCAAGAGTGATACCCTGTCTCTAAAAAAAAAAAAAAAGTATAGCCAAGTGTTGTGGCGGGCGACCCTATTCCCATCTGCTCAGGAGGCTAAGGAAATAGGATCTTTTCAGCACAAGACTTAGAGGTTGCTATGAGCTATAAAGACATCATGGTACTCTCTCCAGGGTGACAGAATGAGACTAGACTCTGTCTCAAGAAAAAAAAGAAAAAAGAAAGAAAAGAAAAAGAAAATTTGAGAAACCCAGAAAAACTCAACAAATGCAATTTTAAAGCCTGGATGATCATTCCTACATTAGGAGTCACTGTTGATATTTGTGTGAATTTCTTCCTAGAACCTTTTAAAAGTAGGGATGTGTCTTTTAAAAAAATAACATTTGAATTGTAACTTCCTTTTCCTCCAATTTAGTTGTAAACATTTCCCTCGGGATTATGGATAAATGTCCTTCTACAACATTTTTCAAGGCTAGCAGATCTGAGTGAGGCACCCTGGAGGGTGCAATCTGTCCCTTATGACTGGATATTTAGAATGTTTCCAATTTCCCCTCCTAGACCACATAGGGAAGAACATCCCTGGAGATACACCTTGTACATCTTGGGAGGGGAATTGCTGGGCCCCAAGACCTCTCTCCCCTGAGGAGGCCCTGCCCGGTGTAAATGGTGTATTAGGGTTTAACGGGGCAACTTGGTCTCTGTTTTTGTTCTCACTGAGGGCAGCACAGCTTCCTCCAGATAACTGCAGGTCTGAGATTACATTTAAGCAACAGCCACCAGCACGGCCCCGGTGTGGCATGGCATAAGAGCTGAGATTGGAACCCTCCTTTGCTGCCCACCAGTTCAGGATTCCTGGGACCTGAGCCCTGCTGGCTGGGTGTGGTATGAGGCTTACTCTTCCCACCTGTGATGCCACTGGGAGCTAATGGATGAACATGGCTGCAAATCTGATTTCTGTCTGGTACGAGAATTCTCTTTTTCCCTGCTGTCATCAAAACGGAAACGGGCTTCAAGAGAAAATCGCCTGTCAGTGTGGTTATGGAAGAATGCAGAGACACTTTAGATGTCACCTTTAGACCAGAAAGTACCTTAATGTGGAAACATTAACAATGCTCATAGTAACTTCACAAAATTACGAAGTTAAAATACTGAGAGGGAAATCGCTGAGAGTCCTGGCCCCTCTCAGCTTCCATGGAAGTGGAGGAGTCTTGGCTCCACAAATTGACTGTTCAAACTTCATGCACAAAGCAGTTATTCTTCTATCTCCAAAATAATTAACTACCTTCCCACAATGCAGTTTCTATTCCTCTGTCCCAGTTGTTAGGTTTGCCCAGCATGGTTTGCTGAGTGTTTGAAATATGCTCGTAACGGTGGTGATGATGGCTGGCGCTTGCTAAGCCCTTAGAAAGTGTCTACAAGTGTGCTCGGCAGTGTACATACATCATCGCATTTGATTTTCACACCACCTGTTTTAAAGATGGAGAAAGTGAGGCTCAGACACTGCACCTTGGCCAGAGTCACAAAGCTAATGAACAGCAGGGTTGGAATTTGAACACAGTTCTGGCTTAATTCAAGTCATCCAGCTCTTTAATTGTCATCCTCTGTTTTTAGAAAAAGCAGGGCCCTAACAGCCTCTCTTTCAGAAAGTTACGAGGCCTGCCCAAGTTCAGAGCCTTGGAGTGGGTCAGGACTCACTGATTCCTCCACACTGTGACCTCCCCATGTGCTTCCCAGAGTGCTTGTTGGAGACCCCAGCAGAATAGCCAGAGAGCCCCCCTCAGTGCAGCCCCTGAGTGGCTCTGTCACCCCGACTCTTATTTCTGGGGTGGAGATTGCCCTACCACGTCTCCTCTTCCACGGGGATGCAGCCGTGTCCCAGTGCCCTGCCCCCAGCCTGATACCATCAGTAGTCGAGAAATGCTGAGTGAATCATTCACAAGAACCCGGAGTGTTAGTGTTGCTGTGAACCTGCAGGACTGTTTGTCCTTCCTTTCCTTGTTCGTTCCCTTTCCTTCCTCCCACCCTCCCTGACTTCTGTGCCAAATGAGTCCTTCATCACATCTGTGAACCCTTTTGAAGCACTTCCTCTGGGTCAGGCATGTAGTTGAGTAATTAAGACCTTCTCTTGGCCCTGTGGAACTCCAGAGGCTGGATTTACAACCAGATGAAGAGGTGTGCTGGGGACAGCCAATGGTGTATGCACGGATGCCCTGCCCAGGCTAATGTCTGAGTGTCTGTTGAGGGCTGTTTGGGGCCGATGGGAATTGTACAAACAAGAATTGTCCTCCAAGTCCACAGCAGGACACCCTCCCCTGGGGAACTGTTCCCTACACACAGTCTGGTTTGGGGGGTTGGGGAGGACACTTCCAAACACTGAGTTACTTGCATCTTCACTGTGACTTTGTAAATCCCACTGATAGGAGAGAAAGTAACCTGCAGACATTGGGCAGGAGGAAAGAAAGACGGAGACGTCCAGTCTGGGTCACACTCAGTCCATTTGCCCCAGCTTGTGTGTAACAAACCTCACCTTGGAAGAGCACTCTGAAGTCACCCTGCAGTGGGCCAAGGACAAGCTGCTGTCCCATTTTACACAAGAGAGGCCGAGGCACAAAGCCTGGCTGGCAACTGAGACCTGCCGATGGCCAAGGGAATGGTCAGCAGGCTCAGAGAAGCCAGAGGATTGTCTGTGGCCACCCAGGCCCCAGGGGACAGTGCTTTCCCTGAGCCTGGGCGGAGATAGGCAGGCAGGACAGATACTCCCAGAGGCTAAGCTTGAGTGAGTACAAACCATGTTTCGCCAGTTCATCTGAAACAATGGCCTCAGAATTCCAGGGTTGGATAGGGTCCTAAAGAAGATTTCCTTGAAGGTCTTATCCTCACATAAACAAAAGAAAAATCAGAGGAGAGAAAGATTTGCCCAAAGATGCTTAGCCAGTGGGCAGGAGGGAAAGAAAGACTTAGAAGGTCTCTGAAACAGCTTCCCCTGCCCTGCCCACAATAAACACACACGGTTCAGTCCTACATTTAATTTGTAATGGAGGCTTTTATTTTTTATATATTTTTTATTTTTATTTATTTTTTTGAGACAGAGTCTCACTTTGTCACCCTCAGTAGAGTGCCGCGGCATCACAGCTCACAGCAACCTACAACTCTCAGGCCTAGGCAATCCTCTTGCTCAACCTCCTGAGTAGCTGGGACTACAGGTACCCACCACAACACCCGAGTATTTTTTTGTTTGTTCGGCCGGGGCCAGGTATGAAACCACCACCCTTGGTATATGGGGCCCATGCCCTACTCACTGAGCTGCAGGCGCCACCCGTGTAATGAAGTCTTTAAAAGGAAAATCCCATGCCCTGAAGGGCCCTTATTAAGAATATCTGCCTAAAGCAAATCAGAGGAGCAGGAATAATCTTATAATAAGCAAGGAGCTTTCTTTCAGGGTGATGGAAATGTTCAGAATTTAATCATGGTGGTGGCTGGGAACATACTACATGTCACAGCGAGTTTTACACTTTAAAGTGGCTCATTTTAGGGGCAGTGCCTGTGGCTCAACAGAGTAGGGTGTTGGCCCCATATACCAGAGGTGGTAGGTTCAAACGCAGCCCCGGCCAAAAACTGCAAAGAAAAAAAGGCGGGGGGGCTCATTTTATATTATGTGTATTTCTCTTCAATAAAAACAAATCATGAAAAATAAAGGAAACAGTTGTAAAGATATTACCAGGACCTCAGGGAAGTCTGACCAAAGACTGTGCTTTCCAATAGATGGCAGCTGAATTTCCTGGGGCTGACACTTGCATTGGGGTTGTGCAGGGAAGGTCCTTAGGAGACATACACTGAGGCATTTGGAGAAAAAAAAGTGTCACATCCACAGCCAGACTCCAAATGGTTCAAGAAAACGTGTGTGATGAGAGAGGATGAATGAAACAGGGCAAATTTGGGGGGGATGCAGGTGAGGGGTCTGGAGATGTCCCTCAGACCATTTTAGAAACTCCTCTGTAATTTTGAGGTTTTTCAGAATAAAAAAGTTGAGGGGAAAAAAGCCAACCCGCCTGCCTGGTTTCAGCCTGTTACTTACTTATCACAGGCTGGTACCAGGGGTCTGCGTGGTACGGGGATATGCATCCCACAGAGCAGGCTCCCAAACACAGTCTGGGCACATGTCACTGCCACGGTCCCAGAGCAGGAAACTGAGGCTTGGAGGCACAGCACCAGGCAGCTGTAGAGGGAAAGTCAGGCTAGTGGGGTCTCCTCAGGAGCATCTCCCAGGTAATCGGGAGTCATGTTGTGTCCCAGTGTCAGGTAAGGAACACAGTTTCCAAGGCAGCCCATCCCTGGGGACTGACCCCAAACTCGTCAGACCCTCCAGGGCATTCTCTCTTCCCATCCTACTGTGTACAAGAAGGTGGTGACGCCGTCTTTTCTCAGTCCACAGCTTCCTTCTGGGTCAAAAGTAATTTGTTTTTCTTGCACAGGAAATTTTTATGAACTTGGGTGTTGGGCCTTGTTCGGTATCGAGGAGAGAGCATCCGACTGGAAGTGGTTGCTCTCAAGGACAAAGCTGAGATGCAAAGCCATGCAAGCTGCACAGAACAGCCCTGTCAGGCAAAAAGAGCTTGAGAAGGTGACTCCCCCGGCCGCGTTCCAGAGCATTTGCAGTTGTTACTGATGACAGCCACCATTTAGCTGAAGATCTGCTCAGGGCCAGACTGTGTGCATGTGTGCCTGTGCATGTGAGTATGCCTGTGTATGTGTGCATGCACATGTGTGCATGTGTGAGGGTGTGTACTGTGCATTCATTTGCATGCGTGCACGTATTTGAGAGTTCTCGTGTGCGGCTGTGTGTTCCTGCAGCAGCAGCTCTGAGAGCTCAAGCTCCATTTTACAGATGGGTACACAGAAGCTCAGAAAGGCTCAGAAAGGCCCCTTGACTCCTCTGTGGTCCTTGCTGTAATTGTCATAAAAGGATGATTTATGCAATTACTAGCCCACGATGTGCCTCTGCCCAGTGTTACAGTGTCTATATGCTCTGTAGAGGCGTGCGTGTGTGTACGTGTGTGACAACCATGTCCAGCATCACCCTGGCTTGGCAGGGGGTGATACATCTCCCTTTAATGCAGAAGAGACGGACAAAGTAGGGTGCGGGACAAAATGAAGTGGGGTCCTCAGCCTCCTTCTAGCCCCTCCTTTCTGGCAGGTCAGGGGAGACCAGGGGTATTCCTGTTCTGAGGCATTTGAACAGATGGTCCAGGCTCAGTCTCAGCTAAGGGTTTAGGCACACATGCCACAGATGAGGGGACCGGAGAATTCCTGCTTCAGGCTCCCACTGTGCGCCTTGGGATGGCCCTTGACCCAGTTTCCCCACCTGAGAAGTGGGATGAGGTGAGGGGCCTCCAAGAGTGTCCAGAGGGGGCCAGAGCTAAAGGAGCTAGGATGTGGGAGGCCATTAGGGTTAGTCTGTGAGGAGAAGGAGCCTCTGCCCAAAGCCCCGTCAGAGCTGCTCAGGACCTGACCCTGCCCAGCTCACTCCAGCACAGGCGTCCTCCCCCAGCCCACTCCAGCACAGGCGTCCTCCCCCTCAAGACGTGGGGGTTCCATAGGCCCCTGGGTTGCCATCCTGCACCCCAGAGTGACCCCTGCCCAGTGCCACTCCCCTCTCCCACCTGGCCCAGTTCCCTGTTTCACCCTGACTTTTAGACATGCATGCCCAGGTGCCAAGCCCAGGCTGTGTGCAGGACTCCCCCGCAGCCTGGTCCATCATCTATCAATGGGAGGATGGAGGAGAGGACAGTCCTGGCCAGGGAGGGTGGAGGGGAGCTCTGCCTCCCACCAGCTCCTCCTGCCTCTCCCGTTCCTCCCACCTCCTCCCCCGGCTTCTTCTCCTACATCCCCCCACTCAGCGCTGGCCCAGTAAGTGCTCAGGGTTTTTGGGTAGAGAGTCGTGCGTGTGGCCCTGGCAGCAGCCGGGGGCCTAGTCCCTGCAGCCCGGCAGCCAGGCTGGAAATAACACGGGTTTCTCTTCACCCCTAGCTTCCTCTTCTGCTATCAGTGTCTGCTTCCCATGGTTTCTGTTTGTTTTAAGGGTTTCTTCCAGAAACTTCCACATAAGACAGTTGGAGTCACAGTCTCCGCTCCTCTTGAACTTGGGACCAGTGACCCTCAGAGTGTTTATGTGACTTGCCTGGTGAGACATGGCTGAGCTCTGGTTCCTCAGCTGAGCTGGCCCTTCCTCCACCGACGGGAGCTGCTGGGTGTCCGGCGGGCAGTGGCAGCTGCTGAGCCACCTCATGCAGCCCCCAGCGACCACCGCACCGCCAGGCATAGTCACAGGACTTCTCTGAGTGGTAGCACCTGCATTCAGCTCTCTGGCTCTAAATTAGCTTCTGCTAGGGCAGCAGGCGCCATTCACTGGGCCCCTGCTGTGTCCCTGGCTTACTGAGTACAACAGCCCACAAGGGGGCAGCTTTTCCTGCTCAGGGCCACACAGCTCCGTGGCAGCAGGTGGGGATTGGAAGACAGATGACTGGACTCTGCATTCACCTCCTGGGGCTGTCCAGACACACGGGTACAGACTGGGTGGCTCAAACCACAGAAATTTATGACCTGCAGCTCTGGAAGCTGGGAATTGAGCTACAGGAGGGTAGGTCCTCTCTGGGCATGGGTCCTACCTGCCCCCAGCTCCTGGTGGCTGCGGTCCTCCCTTGCCTGTGGCTGCCTCCTCTAGCCTCAGCCTCAGCATGCCTCCTGCTCCTTCCCTTCTCTGTCTCAACACTCCCTCTGCCTTTTTCTCTTAAGGACATTTCCTCTTTTAAGGACACTTGTCACGATTTAGTAACCACCCACTCCAATCAAGGATGATCTTATTTCGAGGTCTTTAACTCAGGACATGTATAAAAACCCTTTTCCAGATAAGCACATCCACAGATTCTGTGGACCATTATTCTGTCTGCTGCAGCCTTTGTCACTCCGTGACCCCTACCCAGGGAGCTCCTTCCTTGTTCCCACTAGAGGGACAGTGGCCAGTGGTCCCCAGACCATCATTGAGCACAGACTGAGGCATGCCTGCCTGCCCTAAGGCTGGACTCCTAAGGGTTGCCCCAGCAGAGGACCTGGGATGCTTTTCAACATCAGTTATCCTGAGGGCCCATGGGCTAGCTGACCTGGTCCCCCCCCATTGGCCTGGCAGGCCTGTACAGTTCCCCTCAGGCCCTGCCAATCACAGTCCTGGTGTGTTCCCATCGGATGAAACCCCACGTTTGGAACCTGTGCCTTGGCTTCTGCAGCCGAGACAGATAGTGGTGTGGATAAGATCACATCCACTGGCATAGCAGGTGACTCCTGCAACATCCGCCACCATCCCTCTTCTGTGGGAAGCCATGGATTGGATTTGGAGTCCTCACCAGGGCCTGGGAGACTCTGCCTGATGTCCATGAACTTCGTCAGCTGGGGCCCAGCTGTCTCGGGCTGAGACTAGCTCAGCAAGCAGAGCCTGGCTTGTGGGGTCCAACTGCAGCCCCCCCCCCCCACCGCTTGGCACAGTCTGTTGATTGTCCAACCCAACAAACAACTAAGCTTCCAACTGTTTGTGCCCTGTAATCCTGTGACTCTACCTCCAGGAGTTTTGCAAAGAAGGTCCTTGAAGAAGTGTGCAAAGATGCTCATTAGAGCCCAGTTTAGAGGAGGAGTCAGCAATTTTTTTCCTATAAATGACCAGACAGTAAATATCCCCAGATTAGAGGGTCCATAAGGCTATAGACAGTACATACAAACATGAATGGCTGTGTGCCAATAAAACTATTTATAAAACTGAAATTTGGCTTTCATAATATTTCATGGGTCACTGAATATTCTTCTTTGTTTTTTTAACCGTTTAAAAATATAAAAAGTGCATGGGCTGTATATAAACAGGCAGCAAGCTGGCCCGTGGGCCATAGTTTGCCACCCTGATTGTAAAAAGCTAAATTTTCGGCAATGGGCTTATGAATAAGGTACTTGCAAACAACCGTGTGCTTCATTGAAATCGTCACCCTATGAGGCAAAGTGAAAAAAGTAGGACATCTGACTCTTCAGTAAAATTTTGATTTTGTAAAAGGAAAGGAACAAAATATGCTTAGAAGTACATTTTTTAAAAGTAAGAGAATCTCCCTCTTCCCCCTTATTTGCCCATATCTCTTTTCTCCACATTTCCTACACTGAAAATGGATCACTTTTATAATCACAACACAGGAGCTATTAGACCAGGAGGAGATATCTTTTTCAATGTTCTCTTGGGGCCACAGACAAAGGGGGCTGTGCCGCGGTTGAGTGACCCCCATCAGTCAGCGCTAAGTGACCACATGCAGGACGCCGTGCGGCTCCAGTGGTCAAAGGTGTGCAGGCAGCACTGTCTAACACATCCCCGAATGTCACCTTCCTCCCAAACAAATCCCCGGGGCTCTGGCACAATGCCTTTCTACTCAAGCTCCTCCAGCCGGAACCAGCCCAGTGTTTTTCTTAGAGGGTCAGAGGAGCTGCCCTCTTGGGACGGAATCCAGCGCTCCCTGGGCTGCCCGAGGCTGTGACCTCGTGGAGCCAGCCTCTCTGGACCACTTTGTGTGTGCAAGGGAAGGAGGCTTTTAACTTTTCAAATGCTTTTCGCGCTCACGGTGGTGTCTTCTCCAAAGGGCTCCATGAAATTCTCGGAGACCCGTCAAACCTGGTGAGTTGTAAGTGCTTTGATTTACGGGACAGATGTTTGCCAGCTGACACTTGAAGGGACCAAGGGAGGCGGGGTGAAATTAAATAAGAATAGGGGGTGTCAGCTCCCAAAAGGTGGCATATCTCTGCTCTAATTCCTTAGCGCCCAGTATGGTTCAGAGGTCGGGACTGCTAATGGGTGAGGAACAAATTGAGGGTTACCACTTGCATTTCAGCCAAAGGGGGGAGGTAGACCCCCTTTACAGTTCAAGGACTGGCTTACTCAGAGGCCAGCAATGCCTATGTGCTCCTGGGTCTAATATTGACCTGCTTGGTGACACTACTTGTCCCCTATGAGCCTCAGTTTCCACACCTGTAAAACAGGACCACTCTGGAGAATAAACAAAATGCCAGACGGAAGCCCATTGCGCTGGCTGTGGCAGAGCATAGATGCCATCATTCTCTAGCTGTGTCTCCAGCAACCCTGAGAGGCCATGACAGGCCTAGAACGGCTTCCTTATGATGAAGAAACTTCTAGGAAGGGTAGGCTGGAAGACACCAGGCTTTAGGAACCTTTGTTTATCAGCTTCCTGTTTCTGAGATGAAGGGACCAGGCAGGACAGGGGCCTGAGAGAAGGCCACCATCACAGTGGCCCAGGCTGTGCACTGCACAGCTCCACAGTTGGTGGACAGATTATGTACGTGGTGTGATATGACAGCCCTCCCTAAATAACCGGATTGGGGGGGAGGAGAATGGACCCCAGAGTGCCTGACTTCTAGCCTCATCCCAACAGCACAAGACCTATTTATCTGTGCATTTATTGACTTGTAACTTAGAGTGCTTCTCCTGCTGGAACGGTCACCTTGCAAGGGCAAGCAGGAATCTTGTCACCCCAAATCCTGCAGTTCTTCTAGCACCGAGCCCTGTGCTTGGTGCATTATAGGTGCTAAATAAATATTTGTGGCTTGATGGGGGCAGGATGAGGGGTGAAATTGGAGAGAGGGATGATAGAACAAGCACCAGGCAACCCTGATACCCCTAGGAGAGGGGCTGGGGGTGAACAGTCCTGGCATAGGCCTGCTATAGGATCAGGGATGGCAAAGCACAGCTTTAACTGGAAAGTAAGAAGATCCCTGCGGGGTGTTGTCCGGAGCCTCTCAGGGCCTGGGTTCTGAGCAGCTGAGAAGGCTGTGTGGCTGAGGACACAGACCCTCCATGCAGCAGTGAGCGGGTGGGAGCTCCTGGGCAGGACTAGACACAGACCCAGCGTGTCGGGCATTGGGTGCTGGACTCTGCCTTTCTTCTCTTTACCTTTTTTCTAATTTCCATATTTTCTCTAAAGACTGTGTATTGCTTTTATACTATTTTAAAAAAACAAGTTTGAGTTGGGGCAGAGATCACATTGTGTATAAAAATGTCTAGTTGGATAGCTGGGCAAATTTTTTATAAACTTGTTTATCATAGTGAAAAATCAGAACCAACCTTAATGTCCAACCTGGGAGGAAAGCTTGGGTGGCCGTGCCAGACAGTAGCAAGGTGAATTTGGGGATGCAGACGGATGTGCCCAGCATTTCATAAAACCAGGCTGCAGAACATCACCTGCCATGTGAGCCTCAAACCACGTGCCTGTCATGATGTGATGAACAATGAAGAGGCTGCACGGTGAAACGCAGCCCTCGTCTTGGGGGGGCCCATTGCTGACAGATTTGAGTGAATGTCTCTTCTCAGAATGGCCTCTGCCTCTGCAAGCATTCACGTGGGGAGAGGGGCTTTGGCTTTCACAGCCCTGTGGGCAATACCAACCCCAACTTTACTTTTCAAAGATCTCTACATATATGCAGAGCAAAGAAGCCTGCTCGACACACAGGTTGGCATCTTTTGGCAAAGCTGAGGGTCTGCTGGCCCCGTGACTACTGGACATATTCCTCTTGTCATCAAGCCATGCAAAGGAGCTGGGTCCTGATGGCCCCAGACTGAAACGGTCTACCTGTCTCTCTACAGAGGAATGGACAAGTAAGTTGTAGGACAGTCACACTGTGGAATATTATACAGCAGCAAGGGAAAGGGAATAAACACACCAATGCAAATAAATCTCACAGGCCTAAGGAAGAGGGAAAAACCAAGATATGCACAGGGGAGGCTAACGGACCTTCTTGGAGAGGGATGTTCAGGCCACAAAACTCTAAAGAAAGCAAGGAAGCCCCAGAACAGTGGTTCCCTTGGGGACAGGAAGATAGACAGCCCCAGGAAGGGCTTGAGAGGGACATCTGTGTGCTGACTGGGTCTGCCTTGCCTGGCTGGCCCTTGGTTGTGTGGGTATTTGCTTTGAAATTATTTATGAAACTGCCATGCACCTCTTATGTACTTTTGAGTATGCATGACATTTTCCACAAGAGGAGAAGAAAATTATCTTCAAGGAGAGACTGCAGCACGGCGGCCATGCAGGGGCCCTGGGAGGTGAGATTCCCGGTAACTTCCACTGTGACGTTAATAAAATCCTAACCATTGATCAAGCATCCTCAATGGGCCATCGCTTGGCAGCTGTCGTCTAATTTTATCCTCAAGACAATTGTGAAGAGTGGCTTTTGTTGTCCCCTTTTCACACCTGAGAGCCTGAAGCCCACAGAAGGTGGGATTCCTGCCCCCGCCCCTCTGCAGAGCCAGGTGCTTGGATGACCAACAGAGATGCCGGGAGGGAGGCAGGACTGGGCTGGTGTCCTGGCTGGACTTAGGGCAGATCTCCAGTCTGCCCTGACTGGAGTGCCAAATGGCAGGGGTCACCAGGGCTTCGGGGCTATCTTGGGGGCCTCATCCCTTCCTTGGTGCTACAGGCAGGTCGTAAAGCACTTTGGAGGCCAATTGGCACTAGGACAGGGAATTGCACCCTTTAGGTGGTTCGTGACCCCATAAATTGCCCAGAGGTGGGAGGCAGCTGGGAGGCACCTCAGGCTGGTTCACTGGGGGCTGTTACTCTCTGAGGTGTGGCATTCCACAGCGCTGTGGCCTCTGGCCCCAGGACAGAGACAGAAACCCAGAGAAGAGGTGGCCGTGGGAGGAGACCCCAGTGGGGCAGGCCAGCCGTTGTGGGTGGGGGTGGCCCTGGCACCTGCACTGCTGGGGCCTTTCCCATTGCTCCCAAGGCTGCAGCGTAGGGGATTTGGATTTCAGAGGCCTCTCACATCAGAGGGGCCACATCAAGCCCCTGCACCTTCCAGGTGTTAATAAACCAACGGGAGTGCTGGGCGTGAGCCCGGGGTAGCAAGACAGGGCCTGGCCACCACCTGCCATCTCTACCTGGGAAGCAGACAGAGGCATTTAGTGCCTCCCTGTCCATGGAGGCGTCTGATTTCCTGCATGTGGTGCACCCACTGAGTGCGGAGCCCTGGCTGCCGGACATTTGAGGAACGAAAAGAAGCTTATAAGCTCATCCACCATCAGAAAGGGAGGGCCCCCCGGATTCCTGATGGGGAAACTGAGATCTAGAGAGCAAGCCCAACTCCCTCAAGGCCAGATTTGTGTCACATCTGAGCAGGGTCCAGGCCCGTAGCCTCCTGTTCCCTTCACAGATGCTGCTCCAGCCTCCCCAGCACATCAGGCGCCCTGGGCTTTTCAGCTGCCAGGGGCACCTGCAGGAGCACCCAGAGCCCCAGCTGGTGACACAACCTGCCTGATGGCATGTTTGGAGTGGAAAGAGCCTCATGTCAGGAGTCTGTCCTCTGCACCCGCTGGGAGCCTGCACCTCACTTGCCTCTCCATGGTGGTCAGTGAGGGCAGGTGTCTGGCCCTGGCCTTTGGCCATCTCCTGAACAGAGCCTCAGGAAGCCAAATAATATATCCTCCTCTTGTCCCCAAGGCCACCTAGCCTGCCTGTCCAGGCCAGGGCTAGGGGGGGCGTAGCGACCAGGCATGACTTGCTTTTGCCCCACAGCTCAGCTGTACAGGCCCTGCCTGCCCTCCAGGACACCTGGACAGATAGGTGTTTGGAGCTAATGATGGTGAGAGGTTGCAGAATGGAGGGTGGGTGGCTGTATGGCTGGAGTGACAGGTGTGAGGGTGGGTGGATAGCCAGAGTTGAGAGGGTTAGACCCAAGTGGGCACTGGCCTGGAGGAGAGGGCCGGCAGGGGCTCCACACGCACCAGCATCTGCAGCTCCAGCTGCTACTAGTATCTTTATGCAACAGAGAAAAAGGTGCCCCTTGCTCTATGCATGCAGCTTGGCAGGCCACAGGAAGCCGGGATATCAGCCAGGATGCATCCTTGTGCAGGGTTCAACCTGCACTACTGTCCAGAGAAATGCCCCCATGTGCACACACACTTCTGGGGCACAATTGGGGCCCAGAAGTTCCCTGGGCCAGTTAAGCTCAGTGTGTGGGGTTGGCCTGGGGAGAGACACAGTGGCTGTAGAGCTCCTGAGAGCTGGATTCACTCATCCCGGTGTGTGGAATCACGGACCTCTCATGCTACACAATCCTCAGAACAACACCGCAAAATTGCCAGAGCTATGACTGTCCCCACTTTGCAGATGAGAGACTGAGGCCTGAAGATGTGTACGGACTTACCCAGGTCCAGCCAGCAGGTAGGAGGTGGGACCTGGCTGCAACCGCACCTCATTCCTGCCAGCTGAGCCTAGAATCCATGATGGAGGGTGTGGAAGCCTCTGGCTGGGGTATTGTGTCTATACAGGTTTCTATACCCAAGGAACTGACGTTTGTGGCAGTGTAGAAGCAAATGGTGTCCCTGGGAATGCTGGCTGTAGGGGAAACTCCAAAGGTTCCAGCCCAGAGGGCCTGTCTCCACACTGTATCCATACATTTCTGGTTGGCCAGGCGCACTGAACCCCTTGGGTCTGAACTGCCAGGGTCAGGTTTAGGAGCTGAGGGTCAGAAGTTACCCAGGCACCCATGCCAGACCAGAGGGCTGACCTTTATTTGACCACGCCAAAGGACCCCCAGCACCCTGACGAGGGGCTTCAGACCTCTGGCTACCATCTGAAATGCTGCTTGGGAGTTGATCTTAACTGCCCCTAATTTAAGGGGCCAATTAAAGGACTCTGCTGCCCTGCTGTTAGAGAAGCAGAAGATGACTGGAGGAGACACCTGGGCACAGCTGATGTCTCTGCATTGGAGCTGGCTGGGTGTCTGCCAGCCAGGTGTGGAGGGAGGGTGGCTGCCCAGAGTCCCAGCAACATTCCCCAAGGGTCACTATGAGCCAAGCCCCCTAGGCAGTCGCATCAGGTAACTCAACACTCACGATAACCTACACGTCACTGAGAGCCTCAGCACATATTCAGACACTATCCTAGGTGCTGGGGACACTGTGAGGAACAGAGTAATGTCTCTGCCCCAAGGAGCTCCGGTTCTAGTGTATGAGGCATGGGTGGCAGATGCTCGCGCCTGTAACCCCAGCATTCTGGAAAGCTGAGGCGGGAGGAGCCCTTGAACCTAGGAGTTTAAGGTTCAGCCTGGACAACATGGTCCACTCATCCACCGTGCCTGGCATGGTCCACATAGGATCCACTAAGTGGCTCACTCCGGAGATCCTGTCTCTAAAAAAATAAAAATATTAACTGGCATGGTGGTACACACCTGTCCCAGCTACTTAGGAGGATTGCTTGAGCCCAGGAGTCAGGGCTGCAGTGAGCTATAATTGCACACTAGGCGACAAGAATGAGACCCTGTCTCAAAATAAAACAAAAATTATATGAGATGTTGCCACCTTCCCATACAGAACAGCTTCACACAAAGCCATAGTATTACTCAGAATTCAGTATCTAGGAACTGGGGACTTGGCACGATCAGCCTGTATCTGCCCTGCATGGCCGCTGGGCCCCCTCAGGGACTCGAGTCCCCTGGTGGGAGCCAATGTGGCTGGGGGGACCTCTCTCCACAGCAGGGCTGCTTAAGAGCAGTGCCACGGGGTAGCACTTCCGGCCCAGGTTTCTGGGGTGGGGCATGGCCTCAACTCCCAAGGATGAGTGGGTGCAGACGAGGGGCTGGGTGGGGCAGCAGCTGCCCCCAGCAGGGTCCTAGGGTCTCTAGTGAGGAGACACCTATGTGGAAAGTTGTAGAAATGAGTGATGTGCCCTGAGGATGTCCAGGTACCCAGAAAAGTCCAGGGTGGGGAACTCACTGAGGGGGAGAAGGATGAGTTTGGAGAGCAGGGCAGCCAAAGCCACACCTGTAGGGTCCTAAAGGCCTGGTGAGAACACTGGCTTCTGCCCTGGGGAGAGGAATCCCAGCGGGCCAAGCAGGGAAAGATGGTGGGGAGGAGGAGCAGGTGGGCTGTGGTGACGGCTGGGACCAGGTGTTGCAGCTGTCCCTCAGGGTGTGGACAGGGCCTGCTCTTGGCTTGGGAGGAGACACTGGGATCCTGGCCCTTCGGCCGCAGGTGCAGTGGCTGTCTCCAAGCTGGGAAGCAGGTGAGGGGAGCAGGTTTGAGTGGGTAGCCACTACGAGGTCTGCAGTTGCAGACTCGGGGATCCCACGGGACACTCACGTAGTCCATCTGGGGCAGCTGGACACGTGAATCGGGGCTAGAGGGAGACATCAGAAACTGGCAGGGCAGGTGAATTTCAGCCTGAGAGCATGGAGTGGGGGACAGACCAGCAGGTCCTTGAGTTCTGGGAAGTCAATGAGTGCAGACAGAGGAAACACGAAAAGCCGGGCCCGGTGGCTCACTCCTGTAATCCCAGCACTCTGAGAGTCCGAGGCAGGTGGATTGCCTGAGCAAGACCCCCGACTCTAAAAATAGCCAGGTGTTGTGATGGGCAACTATAGTCCCAGCTGCTCAGGAGACTGAGGCAGAAGGATCATCTGAGCCCAAGAGTTTGCAGTTGCTGTGAGCTATGATGTTACAGCACTCTACCCAGGGTGACAAAGTGAGATTGTACCTAAAAAAAAAAAATAGGACAGATGGAGAAAGTGGGTGGGAGTGAGGATATTATCCACAGTCCCTAAGCAGAGGCCACCGGATGTACTCATGAAGGAGGCTCAGATTCCTGGGGAGAGGCCGGCCTGGCTGGGCTTCTCAGGGCAGGGAAAGGAGGAGGACTGACATATAGGAGTGGGGAGATAAAGGGAGCCCTGTCCCTGGTCAGGCCATAGGCAGAGTCAGGCAGACAAGGGCCAGGGGCTGGCTCAGGGGTGGAGGTGTTCTCTTCTGAGTGAAATCGCCATGGCTGCTATTGTGTGCGATTGAGGAGGGAAGTATGATGGGAAAGACTCTTCTGGAAGGTTCTATAGATCAGATGCTGTAGCTCAGAGGGAGTAGGTCACTGGTCCAAGGTCACACAGCAAGAAAGGGGTGATGTGTGAATTGGCCCGCCCTCCCCGAGGCTGTCCCAGGAAATCCTGGACTCTGCAGGATAAAGCTGAAGCAATGGAGGGAAGAAGACGGTCTCACCCCACTGTGCTCCGGCCTGTGCCCCACCTGCTCACAGACACCCTTCTAAAGCACAGGGATGCCCCCATGCCTGTGGCTGATGGACCCTGCTCAGGTGACTCTGGGCTATGTACTTTCTGGTCCCTCTCCTGCAAGTCCCCTTCCCCTGGGTCATTGGCCCTGACCTAGGTCCTTGGGGGGGGGGTCTCCTAAACTGAGGGGCTGCTGTTTGCAGGGTGCCCCTCCATCCTTGGGCCAGGCATCCACTGTGGCCAGTGTTAATTTCCTGCCACCCCATCTGCTGTGAAGATTATGATGACAGGGCCCACCAGGCTGTGTGCAGGCCTGGCACCCTCGCCCTGAAGATGAGTGTGAGTATCTGGTCCATTGCAACCTGAAGAGGTGGGGACACAGACCAGCCCTTCCCTCTCCCCACAGAGGCCAACCCCAGGTGAGGTCTCCTTGTTCCCGGCAGGACTCTAGCCTCCTCACCATCCGCTGAGATGGGGACAGGGCAGAGAGCTCTGGTATTGGAATCCTCCAGCTGGGCCTGGAGAGCAGGGGGCAGGCTCCTGCTTGGGAGTGGAAGGTTCTGGGCATCCATCAGGTGAGACTATGTCCTACATATGTGGCCTGTGTTCCCCTCCTGCCCCCCATGTGTCAGGAGGCTCTAGGGGCAAAAGCCATACTCTGCTAAAACCAGGAGGTTCCTGCAAAAACTAGGCAAGATGGTCACCTTATTTGTAGTCTGACCAGTGGGCAATCCCCGGAGGGATCAAAGCACTGGTCTCCCAGGGCTTTGATCCTTTGGGAAATATCTCCATCTGTAGCTACCTCAAGAGGAAGATCCTTGGCACCTCACGGACATGGAAAGGACCAACAGCTATTGTTTAGATGACAGCCTGGCCACCTCCCCAGCTTGGGCAGGTTTACCTGTGGCTAAAGTGTGTGTGGCCATAGGCAAACCTGCCCAAGAGGGGCCTCCAGTCCTGGACAAGAGACAAGGGAACAGAGGTCTGGCTTGACCCAGGGGCTGCCCATCTCTTCTCTGTGACCAGTCCATTGTCCCTAGGTCTTTGGGGATCAGCCCCAACTCCCTGAGCTGTCAGAAGCTTTGTGGTCCTAGCGTCTTACCTGTTGCTTTGTGATTGAAAGTGATTTGTTTTGGCCAAAAGTGATTTGTTTTCTCGGCTAATTCAATTATAGGGGGAGCTTCCTACCTGGGGCCCCAGGCTCCTTGGCTGCTGCTATTACCATCAATTACCATAAAGACCCTCTTCAAAGGGCAGGACCCCTGAGGCTGGACCATTAGGACAGGGCTGAGCCCCTTGCCTGCAATAAACTTTCTGATGTTAAATGATAGCAGAAGTGTCAGACATATGTGGTGGGGAGCTGGGCCGGCCCCTCTGGCTTGTCGGGTGAGATGCCTGCTAATTGGCAATTGGGACTCTGTGGGGTGTCCTGCAGCCCCTGGAGGCAGCACCCAACCCCAGACTGTTAGACAAAGCTCATCTCTGCTTCCCTATATTAGGCCCCAAAGCAGACAGGTCCTTGGAAACAGTTCCCTGAGGCTTGTTAATAACCCACAAGGTAGGGGTGATTTGTACCCATTTTACCGATAAGGAAACTGAGGCTCAGAGAGGTGAGAGACCTGCCCAGGTCACTCAGAGAGTGGAAGATAATGGGGTTGAGAGCTGGGCCTTAGTACCTTCCACTCCATCCCCGGAGCTCAACAATGTCACCAGGGCAGGGCACACGAGAGGCAGCCTCAGCCTCAGAGCATTTGGTTTCCAGGTTGGGTTTGCCAGGCACCTGCCGAAGGAAATCAGGCCATGACTCACTGGCCAGGTGTAACAGTCCCAGCACCAAGCACGAGGCTCCATGAGATGTCAGAGACCAGAGCAGGAGGCAGGTCTGAGAAGCAGCTTGGCCTCTTTCCATGGGGGGCATGTAGGGTGGCAGGATCTCCCAGGGCTGTGTCATTATTCTGCAGAGGTGGGCCCAGCCTCGGGAGAGTGGAAGGAGCCGTGACTACTGAGCACAGGGAGTAGCTGTGACTTTGCTGGATGGGGTCCAGCCCTGCCAGCTGTGCCCCATCCCTCGGCAGGCCCAGGGGCTTCATGGTGATGACTCCTCCGTGTAGTCTCCCAGCTCCTGGAGGTCCTGGCAGATCTTTGGAGATGGCCTGCAGGAGCCTGGAGTCTTGGCCTGGGGTTGGGGGAACGTTTATGTTATATAAACATTAAAAATTTTATGTAACAAATTTCATATAACAAAAGAAAAATTAGGAAAAGGAAAAGAAAAAGAAAAAAAGAAAGAAAAGCCTTTTTCTCCCCCACCACCCCAGGGCCTGATTCCACCTTCCACTCCAGCAGCAATTATTTGGGTGGTGCCCAGAGAAGAGGAACAAGGACTTTCTTAGAAGCTTAAGGCAGTGAAGGAATGCAGAAGACAGGGTGACCTTTTGTAGGAAAAATTCTCCCTTTTCAGCCCCTCTAAGGCCCTGCTGGCTTTTCCTGGGCTTTCCCGGGGTTTCCTATAAGCCACTTCCACCACCCCCAGACCCCATTGGACTATCTAGAAAGGAAAGGCCTCTGTCTGGGGACCCCTTGGCTGGGTTTGTGCCAGAGACCCTCCCAATCGCCTTCCTTGAAGATGAAACGTGCTGATGTCCAGTGCCAGCTTTTTGCCCCAAGTGGGAAAGATTTGACTCTGCAACCCACCCCCTACAAAAGAAGAGCCCACTAGGAGGGGTGTAGATGTGGTGTGACCAACTTGGCTGTGGGACAGGGGAGCCAAATAGCAGGCATGTCTGGGATAAGATGAGGCTCAAGGTTTGCTTTGATTTCATGACCAAATTTGAAGGGTATTTATAGGATGGCTAATGTTTCCACAATCACTTACTACATGGTAAATCACCCCAAAACTTAAGGGCTTAAATCATCTACCATTTATGAGTGTTCAAAAAGCTAATGGGGGCTTGGCACCTGTGGCTCAACCGGCTAAGGCACCAGCCACGTACACCTGAGCTGGCAGTTTCGAATCCAGCCTGGGCCCACCAAACAACAATGACGGCTGCAACCAAGAAATAGCTGGGTGTTGTGGTGGGCGCCTGTAGTCCCAGCTACTTGGGAGGCGGAGGCAGGAGAATCACTTGAGCCCAGGAGTTGGAGGTTGCTGTGAACTGTGATGCTACGGCACTCTACCCAGGGTGACAGCTTGAGGCTCTGTCTCCAAAAAACAAACAAAAAAGCTCATGGGAAATGTATCTTACAAAAAACCCTTGCATGGCTTTCAAAAAGGCTTTGCACCATAATAAACTTGTACTAACTTGTTATAACTGTCTAGGCAGTTTTCTGATGAGAAAAAGCCCCTATCAGAGCAACATGAACTCTGCTAAAATTGAAGAAAGAACATCAAATTTATGGCGGAGCTTGGGTGGAAGAATGGTGGAATCATTGATGCTTTAAGAGAAGTTTGGGGGGATAGCACCCCAAAGAAATCCAGCAGACCATTCCCATCAATTTTCGAGGAAAAATTAATCTTGTCCATGCCCTAATTGAAGAGTCTTCACAATTAGCAGCAGAAACAATGGCCAGCACCACAGACGTCTAGCAATTGGTTCAGTTTCCCTGATTCTAAGAATCTTCCCTTCGCATGGCAGGTGCCATGTATTTTTTGCAGGTCTCTCACATTTTCAATGTTAAGTCCCTCCATGTGGTTGGGGAAGCCATCGAGGGCACCCTGCCCCATTGCACCATTCTCTCTGTGGAGGGAGAGAATATCAGCAGGAGGCTTCTGTGGAGGGACCCCACTCCCTGTTGTCTCCAGTTCAAAGATCCAAAAAGTCAAAGTAAGTAGGATTTAGAAGCATCAACTCTTGCCTGGGCTGCAAAAGTAGAAGGACCCAGGGTAAGCAGTTGTGGCTGGAGACATCATCCATTTTCTGAAAGGGGGGCTGGGCCCTTGCCTTAGATTCTGCATTTTTAGGCAACTCTTTCAGTTCTATTTTTTAAAAGTCTCCAAAATAGCTGAAACTTAAGTTAGAAGTTTTTATATTTTCTTTCCTCATGTAATGGCCTGAGGCAGATGGTGGCTCAGGTCTTTGGGATCGCCCAGAGACCCAGGCTCCTTCTATCTTGTTGCTCTCCCATTTCTAGGGATTTTGTCCTCTTCCATGTGATACAAGATGGTTCCCCGACACAACCACATTTCAAGCACTAGGGTGCACAGATAGGAGAAAGATGCCAAGGGCATCCCCTTCACTTTAAGGATATAACCCTGAGGTTATCTCCACTCATAGCTTATAGGTCAGAACTTACATGGCCATAGTTAGCTGCCAGGGAGGCTGGGAGATATAGTCTTTGTGCTGGGCAGCCATGTGCCTCGCTCAAAGTTGGAGCTTCTATTACTTTATAACAGGGATTCTCAACATATTTCGAATCATGGACCCTTTTGGGGAAGCCTATGGACCCTTTTGGGAAAGCCTATGGACCCTTTCCCTGAACTATATTTTCAAATGCTTAAATTACACCACATAGGTTGAAAATAGTATCAGATTATACTGAAATTTAGTTGCCAAAATATATTTAAAAATAAATTTGTGACTTAGAAAAATATGTGCTTCTTTACAGAAACCTTCTCAAAATTAGAGAAATGAGCCTGGCGAGCAGCCCACCTAATTCTCTGGGGGCCAGTGGGCTCCTGAACACTGAGTGTAAGGTCCAGGCTGCATGGCCTCGGAGAGAGAGAGCTCTGTCTTGCTTGCCCTTGTCAGCAGAGGTCTAAGCCAACACGCCTTGTGATTGACTGGGTTTCTAATGTGGAAAGAGCCCAGCAAGGGAGACTGCTAGTTCTTGAAGGTCCCTAACATCAAAGGCCCTAACTTGCACCCCCTTCATTCTGGAAAGAAGGTGACCCCCCAAGGAACTGGAGCTGGGTAGAGACATGAGCAGTTTTAAGAAGACACACGGGCCTGCTGGCCACTGGTGAGAGCGAATTAGTGAGAGCCCTTTCTGTCCAAAGTGAAGGAAAACTTGAACCAAGCTATTTAGGATGATGAGAGAAGGAATTAATTGACTCCTGAAACAAAGATGTCAGTAGGTAGGACCACCTTCAGGTCTGGTGGATCCAGAGTATCACTAAGACCTAGTTTCTCTCTCTCTTATCTCTTGGCTCTGCTCCCTCTAGACTGGCTCCATTCCTGGATGGCTACCCCTAGGGGGGGCAAGGTGGCCCAGCTCCAGGACTCAATGGGTAGCCAGAGAGCTTCTTTGCAAGTTCCAGGATTCCCTCAGATTGGACCAGCTTGGGTCATGTGTCATCTCTGAACCAATCACTGGGTGGCCAGCAGATTATAATGCACTGATTGGCCAGACTTGTGTCACATGATTTACTGTGGGAATGAAAATGGGGGAGGAGGAGTTTTCTAAAAGCCAATACAACTTTTCTCATTATAGAAAGTGGGCAAGGCTTACAGGACAGGGGCACTTCAGAGTGAAAGATACTGGGGGAGAAAGACTTGAAAAAGAGGGAGGGAGAGTTCCTCCCCCAGCACAGCCTTCCCTCCCAGGCCTGGGGATCTCCACTTTTGGGGATCCCACATCTGTAGTCCCAAAGAAGCTAAAGGGGCTCTGAAGATAGATGGGCCTGGGCCAGGCTCTCTGGGGTCCTTCCTGCTTTAAGGCCTCTGACATGAGGGTCTTTTGCTTGGCCCATGAAGCGGAGGGAGGTGGGTTCAGCCTCTAGAGGTCCCAGTGGAAGGGACCCAAGCTCTGTAGGTCCAGAATGCCATTTCGCATTCCCTCTGCCTGGAACACTGTTCCAAACCTCAGCAGTCCCCTCACCTCCTCCATTGGTCTCTGTCCCAATGACTTTTCTGTCGGGCCTCCCCTGACTCCAAATTTCTAATTGTGGCTGCCCCTTTTAATACACGTAAGTGGTCCTGATCCTTTTCCATATGTGAATTCCCCTTCAAAAAAAAAGTGTTGTTTGTCTCTTCTCAACTGCTGTGCTCAGTGAATGACTGCTGAATGATTGAGAGAGTGAGAAAAGAGAGCCTGAAGGTCTGAGAGTCCTAAAACTATGAGGAAGATAACAGTGACCTTTCCTGAGTGCATCCCAGGAGCCGGGAGCCTGGAGCTGTCCTAAGTGTTACATGTGGATCAGCTTGATTAAATCTCCCATCCCAGTTTTCAGATGAAGCTCAGAGACAGACGTCACCTGCTTGCAGACAAACAGCATGTGGAGACAGAGCTGCCTCAATCCTGAGCCCACATTCTCCCTTCTTAACCTGCTGTCTCCTCAGGAGAGCCATAGACAGCTAGGAGCAAGCAATGGGAGTCACCCGTTTAGTGTTAGTTCTGCAAAGTGGGCTGTAAAAATATGCACCCTTAGGGACTCTTACATATCACTGATGGGACTTTAAACCAGCACAACTGAGTCAGAAAAACAACTTGGCAATCCCTGGTACAGGGGAAGGTAATCCCTCCACCCCCCAAGAACTCAACTCCCAGGTACATATACCCTTAAAAACTGTATGCACTGGAGCCAGCAAGTGTTACTAGGAATAGCAAGAGGGTTAAAAACAAAAAGAAATGATCTGAGCATCCCTGGCAGGAGAATGGTGGCATGGTGTGTGCTACGGTCACATGGTGCATTACTAGGCAGCAGTGAAAGATGAATTTCTAACCATTTGCAGAGGTAAATCTCCAACACGTAATAGTAAGTGAGAAAAGTTTCCAAATTCAGAACAGTGGTGACTTCTGGGGGAGAGAGGCCACCTGGGTGGTCACCCATTGGTGGTATTTTATTTGTTAAGCTGGTGGTGGGCAGGCGGGCATTGGCTTTACTGCTGCTCTTCACGTGTATGTGTGTGTCATGTACGGTGTTTGTGTTTGTGGAAATGTCCCTGGGGGACCAGATTCCAGGCGTGCTGGTACACACCTGTCCCTACACTTACCTTCACGTGCAGGCTTGCACACAACACGCTCACATGTGCACACTGATACAACATGCTTGTGAAACTACTATAGGGCCCCTAGCAAGTGTCTAAGACACATCCCCTCCTGGTCTGCCTGTTGCCCCCGAAATGTTCTGCGGCCCTGAAGCCTGATGTGCCTCTCTATTCTTTAGGTTGGGCTCCCAGGAGAAGGGGTGAGGCCTCCAGGTGGGCTTCTGACTTGAGTTCTGGGCTAGAAGTCCTATAGATAAGAGCTTTGTGACCCAACAAAGTGGGGAGAAAAATGTTGGCCCTGAATGCTACATGAGGGATGCCCACTGAGACATGAGGACTTAGATAAATAAAATTACAGTTCAGTTGCAGGGCAGGTGGCCACATTAGCCTCTCATCTTGTGGGAGGCAAGTCTGAAGAGTAAAGCCTCCTGTTAGAACAGGCTCCCATCTGCCAGGGTCTCCAAGGATATCTCAGTCTTCTCAGACACCATAGTTGCCAGCCTCTAACATGGCCTGCAGTGATGCCACCTCCTGGTGTTGGTATAGTTCCTCCCTCATTATGTCAGGGTTGCCCTGGGTGACAAAAGTGGCAGGGTGACCTCCACAACATTGCCACTTGCACCTTGGTCTCTCTTTTGGATCACTAGCTCTGGAGGAATCCAGCTGCCATGTTGGGAGGACACCTAAGCAGCCCTGGTGGTGAGGATCTGAAGCCTCTGCACACAGCCCTGTGGGGGAGCCACTCCGGCCCCAGTCAAGCCTTCAGATGAGATGACAGCCCCAGCCAACCTCTTGATTCCAACATCATGAGAGAACCTCAGCTGGAAACATTCAGTTAAGCTGCTCCCATGTTCCTGATGCGGAGTGACTATGTGAGGCAGTAAATGTCCATTGTTGTTTTCAGCCTCTAAGTTTGGGGGTGACTTTCTATACAACATACAACTAACAGACACCCTTTCCACCCACTGAACACGAATGCCTTACAACTTGACCTGATCGCATCATCACAGAATTCCTGAGGGAGGATATAATCATCCCCATTTCATAGATGAAAAGACAGAGGACCAGAGAGGAGCAGTGACTTGTCAGAGTTCCATAGGAAGGCAGGGGCACAAATTAACGTTCCAGATGGCCAACTCCAAAGCCTCTTTCCCTTGTGTTTTGCTCTCTTTTTCACTTGCTCTGGAAGAAGAGGGGACTAGTTTCCTGCTTACGGAGGGCACTGCCACAGTTCAGACCTGTTGATGCATTTCGGTGGCACAGACGATTCTGCAGAGCAACGACTAGAAGAACAAATTATGTTTTTCACCATCCCAGTTTCCCAGGCCTGCTGTAACAAACAACTGAAAACTTAGTGTCTTAAAAGAACAGAAATTTGGAGGCCAAAAGTCCCAAATGAAGGTATTAACAGGACCGTGCTCCCCCGAAGGCTCCCTCAAAGAACTGCCTTGCCTTTTCCAGCTTCTGGGGGCTGCTCCTCAGCTTGTGGCCACTTCACTCCAATCTCTGCCTCAGTCTTCACACAGCTTCTCCCCAAATGTCTGGCCTTTTCTGTCTCTTTCAAGGTTCATTAGATACAGGACCCATCCTAGTCCAGGATGATCTCATTCTGCTCCTTCTCGTAATTACATCTGCAAAAATCCTTATCCCCAACAAGATCATATTCTGAGGTTCTAAGTGGACATCTATTTATGGAGGGAGGGGAGCACAATTCAACTCATCCCTCATTTCTTTGGTGTATTACCAGTCACAAAATGCCTGGACTTGCGAGCAAACTTGCCAGGTAGGCTGTAAGCAAGTTGGTTCTCCTCAGGTTCTATGCAGACAATTGTGAAATAGACTCAGCCCACAGTGTCACAGCAAGCAGGTGGCAGAGTTAGGATTCACATATAGAGAGGATGATTCTGGAGCCCAGGCGGGTGAGACTGGACACCAGAGGCCCTCAAAACCACAGCTGCTAATTCCCCGTCCAGGTCTGCAACCCTGATGGGGTCCTGGCCTTCCCCAGAGCAGGCGTGACAAGAGCTCACACTGCAGGTGGCTGCCCCCCCCCTCGGGCCTCTCCAGGTGGTCTCGAAGGCCACCAGAACCTGGTAATGATCGGGGAGCTCCCCTTGTAGGGTTCCCTAATGGTCCATTAAAGACAAGTTGGGGCCAAATGATTACAGGGAAAGTTCAACTAGCTTCCCCTTTGAAATACACAAAAGCTGCACAGGTAATGGGCTTGAGCCCTGGCGTTTGAAGTGGCAAATGAAGTGATGTTCTTAGGGAACATCTGGCAGGCTGTGTTACTGTACTACAAACGCTCCCAGCGTCGCTGGCCCTCCGAGGCTGTTCGGGCCAAATATCAGGACTGGGTTCTGCTTTTTTCTTTGGTTTTGACTCACCCCCAAACCTGAGGATGCCTGCTTCTGCCTTTGGTGGTGGTGGTGGGAGGCTTTCTTTTTATTTTCCTCCAACTAGAACTTCAGAGAATATTAACACCAAAGAACTAGTGTTGCCTCATTAACTCAGGATTAGTGCTGAGCCAAACGACCACTGCAAATTCTCACAACAGGTAAAAAGTCCGTGTTACAGAGCAGAGTGCAGCCACTATGAGGCCCTGTTGCAGGAGTCTCGGCCGAATTTGGGGGATCAGCAGCCCCCTCACTTACTATTCAGTCATGCTCTCAGCAGATGCTTACTTACCAAGCACCTGCCACAAGGTACTCGATCCCTGTCCCAGAGACACAGCATCTGGGAGCAGAATAATAGTCAGCAACAGAATCGATGCACATGATGACTTCAGGGGTAATAAATGCTTTAAAAGGTCAGGAAAGGCAATTACAGTGTTTGGGGGACATCGCTGTAGCTTGCAGAGGTGAAAGATGTGAACCCTTGAGCTGAGACCTTCATGTGAGGGAGCCCCAGCCCTGCAGAGAGCTGGAGGAAGGCAGGAGCAAGAGCAGAGGCCCTGGGGGAGGAAACCTCAGAGTCCTGCAGAGCTGGCCTGTGGCTGAGCGGTGGCACAGGCCTGACCCACTGGCTGCCTGGCCCTTGTTCCGTGTGTTGGCTGCCACTGGAGCTTTGGGCAGGAGAATGACTTCGGTTTGAAGCCTTGTACCTGGCAGTGTCTGGTTTCTCAGGTGGCTTTCCCAGAGCACAATCAGACAGGGACCATCTAGCAGGGCTGGTGTCTGACTCTCGTCCATAGTCCCAGCCTGGCACATAGTAGAGCCCCAGCTCAGTGTGGCGGGGAGTGTTCTCCTAGGTGGATGGCAGAAGATGTGGCTGGTTTGGAGAAGACTCAGCCCTTTCCTGAGAGAAAGTCTGATGTAGCCAGCACCCCCTCCCTGTCCTGGGGGGAGGACCAGGCCTTGCTGAGGGAATGGGGCCTGTGGAAAGAGCTGAACCCTTCCCTTCCAGCCTCAGCCAATCTCCAGGGCTTCCCAGACCCTCCTGTGGGGCTGAGTGGATACTCCCTAGGTGTCAGGGAAACAAGGGCATGAGTGAATGAAGAAATGAATGAGCAATGAGTGGTCCCTCTGGTTCGGGGAGGAAACTGGCTGGTCTCCCCTGGGCCTGGAATACCTCCCCCTCCTCTTTGTAAATCCCTCCTGGGCTGGCTTCCTGGCAGGAAGGGACAATTTGGGGAGATATGCAGACCATTTGGGCCGGTGAGGGGGCTCCCCTGCCCGCCCTGTCCCTGCCGCTGCCCACAGGGGCTGGAGAGGGGGCGGCACACCGTGGCTCTCACTCCACGCCTCCGTATCCTGGGATGGGCTGGCAGGCCTTTTCCTGATGCCTCTTGCTTCTTTTTCCTGCTCTGTAACTTTTTCTGGTTACAAACATTTGCTATAGAAATTTTGGAAATACCAAAGAACAAAGGTGCAGACACAGAGTCTCTCACACACACACACACACACACACACACACACACACACGGAGTCCTCAGTCGCCCCATCACAAAGATGGTCAACATGAGCGTTTTCTAATCTGTCCTTCCAAAACTTGGTCTAGGCATAATTCCATACATTTGTTTTTAAACACCTTTCGATTCTAACCATTGCTAACCTGCTTTTTTGCTTAGTATCTTGGGGACATCTTTCTGCATCAGCGAATATCTGTTTATGTTATACTTCATGCTACCGAATATAAACCACAGTGCTAATAGTTAAGCCGTCCCCTTCAGGTGGACATGGTTTCCTTTTTTGAGTGTAACAAGTTTCTTTAATTATGGAAAATATAGTAACATAAGATTTACCATTTTATCCATTCTTAAGTGCACCCTTCAGTGGCATTTAGTACATTCAGGATCCAGAATGTTCCATCGCCCCAAAGGAATCCCCCCCCCCCAACTTGTCAGTCCCTCTCCCCCAGTCCCTGGTGGCCACTAGCCTGCTGGACACTTCATACAACTGGATCATGCAAGATGCAGCCTTCTACCTGGCAAGTTTTGCTCCATGCCACTTTTTTTTTTTTTTTTTTTTTTTTTTGGTTTGTTTTTGTTTTTTGTGACAGAATCTCACTCGGTCACCCTGGTAGAGTGCCATTGCGTCACGGCTCACAGCAACCTCAAACTCTTGAGCAATCCTCTTGCCTCAGCCTCCCGAGTAGCTGGGCCTACAGGCACCTGCCACAACGCCCGACTTTTTCTATTTTTAGTAGAGTTGGGGTCTCACTCTTGTTCAGGCTGGTCTCAAACTCCTGAGCTCAAGCAATCCACCTGCTTCGGCCTCCTAGAAGGCTGGGATTACAGACGGTTCCACATCACAGTTTTAAGGCTCATCCACACTGCCACACGTGTTGGTGCTGCACCCCAGTAACGCTCCATTGCATGGGGAGACCTTGTTTCGTTAGCCATGCTCCCAAGATGGCTACTTGGGCTATTTCCACATTTACTTATTATGAATGGCGCTGCAGTCCACATACAGGCTCTGGTGTGGACAGATGTTTTCAGTTCCTTTGAGCACCATCCAGGAGTGGGATTTCTGGGTTGTGTGATCATTCTACCCTCCAGGCTGAGTGTGACAGTGTGGTGGGCGTCCACAGCCATTCCCAGGTGGAAGACCCCAAGCATGAGCAGCTGGGTGGGCTCTGCGCTTTCCTCATTTTGCCCTGTCCTGCCCTCCAGAAAGCCTATGCTGGTTTACACCGGCCACTGGGCCTCTCTTCAGTGCCCCAGGGCCTTCAGCACCTTGAGGTGACATGGAAGACCCTCGGGGGCTGGGGACATTTCGTTACCCTGTCCGGTACCCCATTTCAGCCTCCACGGTCTGGACTGGCCGTGGATCATTGGGAGGCTGGCCTGAGAGTCTGCAGGGCAATTCAGGGAGAACTTGGCTGGTCAGGGCTCCAGCAGGTAGCCTGTGTGTGGGCTGGAGAAGGATGGCAGCCGGGGGCAGGGAAGGCTGTCAGCCACACTCTCCCCTGAACTGCTATTCTTTGTAAATCTCTGATGTGCAGGGCTAGGATAGGCTGGGAGAGACGGGGAGGAAAAGGAGAGAAGGGTCCTTAGCCCCTCTGGGTGGTGCTTGAGGGACTGAAGCCAATTGCCACAGGGGGAAACGACATGTGTCATTTTAGCTGACATTTCCCAAAAGCAGAGGGCCTGGGCTAAGAGCAGGGACAAAGAGATGAAGAAGAAGAGTGTGGAATAGTCCAGGTGACGTTTCTGGGTAGAAAGATGCTTCATAAACCCTGTGATGGGGCACAGTCAGGCCAGGAGTTTGGGATCAGCCCCTCAGCGTCTGAGGCTGGCGGTCTCCATGTATGTGACTTCAAGGACCCCAAGGATGAAGGGACACATGTGTGGACACTCCTAGGCAGGGTCTTGCTACAGTTCACTGCAGCAATAGAGGTCAGGGATCACCTTTTGGAGGTAGACAGGGAGGCTTCTGGAGCTGGGCCTCCAAGGGCAGAACAGGAATTAGGAGGGGGCAGTGGAGAGGGACAAGGCGTAGAGATGGCCGCATGTGAGGACAGCAAGGGCAAGGCTGGCGGGAGACCTCCTGTCCAAGCCTCAAATGCTGGTCACAGGGTTTCAATCCATTGCTGTGTCCCGAGTACACCAGCCTTGGGGGGCTGAAACACCAGAAGGAAACACCCCATTTGTCACACCCTCTGCTCCAGTCCTTGGTAGTCACTAATTTGCTTCTGTCTCTATTCAGGTGTCTGTCCTGGACACTTCATATAAATGGCATCAGGCTGCCCAGCGAGGAACAGAGAAGGCCAGGAGGGGGTGGCTACAGAGGCCCGCAGCTGAGAGGCCACTGTCCAGGCCTAGTCTTGGTGGCCCCAGGGGCCAGCCTTACATAGAGCAGACAGGTCCATGCTTGGAGTCAAATGACCTTGGCCCTGTCTTCCTTCTTCTTTTATGGGTTTTGAGTCTTGCCCAGGACCGAGAGAGTTACGGGGAACAGACCTTTGTACTTCAATAGGTACTTTCATCTGTGGCCCTCAGAGGACTTTGCAAACATGGTTTAATTAAGGGTCCCGGCACCTCCAGCCTCCTAAGTACTGTTTTGCAGCTGGATGGCACACAGGACAGAGGGATTAAGTGATTTGTCCAAGATCACACAGCACAGCTGGGTAGACCCTCCAGTCGCCGGAGCAGGGCTGCCCTGGGCTCCCCCTGCCACCTCCCTTCTCTGCCCTGGGCTCCCCCTGCCACCTTCCTTCTCTGCTCTCTGGGTCTTGCCCTACTGGGGCCCCAAGCGGAATGCTCAGCTGATGGCCTGCAACTTCCAGAAATCCAGGCTGCCCCCTGCTCGCCGGCAGCCAGCCCACAAACCGCCGGACGGGGTGGCCTCTGACGCTGATGACCAGGCAAGGGACCTTTCAGGGACAGGGTGTCCGCAGGCGAGGGTGGAACATTGGGCCTGGAATCTGCTCCCACGGGCCCTGTGGGGCCCTGCAGGGCTGTTCCTGGCTCCAGCTTCTGGGCGCTGGGCCTGCAGGGGTGAGGGGGCCGGGAAGAGATGCCTGAGTGTGGGGAGGGGTAAGGCTGGCCCCCCTGTCCTGCTGGGAAATTCCTTACGTTCTTTCTTAGGGCCTCTGAGCTCATGTGGTGGGTGCATTTTATAAACCGGAAAATAAATCATTCATTGAAAAGGAGGAAAACAAATGCATTTCCAATCTGAGGCGTCAGTGGTCATCACAGTCCAGGGTGGGGAGGCAGCAGCTGCCCCTCTGTCGACTTACTCCCCACCACCTCCCTGGCCGCTGTTCCTCATCCCACCGTGACCTGTCCTCAACCTGACAGGCAGGAGACCCCTTGGCAACCGAGTCACCTCAAGCTCCTGCTGTGCTTAAAACTGCCCAACAGTTCACTGGAAGCAAAAGCCCAAGGCTCGCCATGGTCTCAAGACCCCCCCTTCCCTCCATCCTGCCCACCTCGGGCAGCCCCTCTGGTCTCCTCCCTGTCCCAGCCCAACGTCCAGGCTGTGTCCTCTGCCCGGTGCACTCTCACCCAGGATCCCCGTGCTGCTCCCGCCTCACGTTCATGCCCAGGGGTCACTTTCCTTCCCAGCAGGGTCTCACCAACTCCTGGAACTAAAACTGCCTGCCCCATGCCTACGCGGCCTTCCTGGTGGCCCTCCCTCGCTTTCTCCTTCATCTTACCACAGCTTCCTGGCACATCAGCAGCAGGAAATGTTCACTCCATCTGGCACACCTCCTGGCAAGAGCCCAGTGGGACCCCAGGAAGGCCAGGGGGTCATCAGCGTGTCAAGTTTCCAGAGGTGGCTTTGGGACACTGTGAAGAGGTCCCCAGGGATGAAGAACAAGGTCAGGTAGAGCCAGATGCCCAGCTCCCGGGGGCTGGCAGGGCCCTGCAGAGTCTTGTCCTCCTGACAGTGGGCGACTGGCTGGCCCTTCTGTCCCCCACTGGGATTTAGAGTTTCAGGGACCAGCCTGAGAGAGGGGGAGGCTCAGAAGATGGCAAGAGGGCAGAGGGACAGGAGTCAGCAGAGCTTTCCAGCAAAGGTCTCGTGCCATGGTGCCTGGCTGGTCCTAGGGCAGGGAGACAGAGAGGGGACATCCGTGATTCCAGGGCAGCACCACCCCTTAGAAACATGCTGCAGTTGGCAGTCAAAAGCTCCAGCATATCCCTGGGTCAGGATCACATAGTCCCTGCCTGACCTCACCCCTTCCCGGCCTGCTCTCCAGAATCACAGACCCTCCAAAACCCTGTCCTGGGGAAGGAGTGTGGAAGAGGCTCCAGAAAGGGGAATTAGGGTTGCAGATGTAATGAGTGAAAACAGGATGCCCAGTTACGTTTGAACTGCAGATAAACACGGAATAACTTATTAGTACAAGTATATCCCATGTGATTGTTGGGATATACTTATACCGCGGAATTAATGTTTATCTCAACTCCGACTTAACTGGGCATCCTGGCTCTTATCTGACAGGCTAGTGGAGTTGCTTGAGCCTCCAAGGTACACTTATGTGGGTCCCCAGAGAGGACATGTCACAATGGAATCGTCCAACAGGGCCTCCAGCTGCACTCAGCCAAGCTCTGTCCCGAGAATGTGGTCCTTCTGGCCACATTAAGAGCAGGTGTTCATTGCCGGGAGCATTCTAGGAACGAGAAGGATTCCTGCACTGTGTGTGAGATGGACAGTAGAAGTGACCAAGGCTCACTTAGCAGAGAAGGAAACCGAGGCTCTTGGAGGGGGCTAACTTGCTCAAGGCCCCACTTGTGTCAGCAGCTAAGTTGGGGCTGTAGCCCAGTCCTGACCTCTGCTCTCTTTACATCAGCTGCTGCTGGGAGCAAGCTCGGCTAGAGAATGCTTGTGACCCTCCCGCCAGCCTGGTCCAGACAGAACAGCTTCTTGTGCGGCTCCTGCCTCTGTGAATGACCTGGCCCCTCCCTCACTCTCTCTAATCCTTGATCCTTGTTTGTCAAACCTCGGCCCCTGGGGACCCCAGAGGCCCTGCGTTTGCACATGAATAGGAGGAGATTTCCTGAGTCCATCTTGCCATGAAAATGCACATTTCTCGCCAAAAGGTTCCAAGCTGGGCACCACAGACTCCAGCAAACAGCCAGGCTGACCCTGTCCCAGGTGTGAAGGTGGCTGGTCCCTCCCTGGTCTGCCTAGCTCCCAGCCAGCTAGAATGAGCCAACACAGGGGTCGACAGGGAGCCAGCACCCTGAGGTTTCCAAACATCCCCAGGGCCCTCAAGGCAGACAGGAGGAAAGCAAGAGTCTGGGGCAACCTCTCTCAGCTAGAGCTGCCTGGGAGCAATTCTTCAGGGCTGGGGTGCACTTATAAACCAATGCCTGTTTGTGCTCACTCATTCACTCAACAAACTTCCACCCAGCCCTGCTCTATGCTGGTGCTCCTCCAGAAGCTGGGGATGAGGCAGTGATGGGGCCAAATGAGATGGGTAAGGACCTGCTCTCATGGGGCTCAGAGGCCAGGAGGAGACACACAGATGGTCAGGGGTGGTAGTATGAGGGAGTAACAAAAACCGGGCATGGTCAGGTATCTGGGAGGCCCGCCTAGGCTGGAATCGGGGAGGACAGCTGCGATCTGGGGTGGGAACAATGAGGTGGACTGAGAAGTGGAGAGGCTGGATGGACATGGTGTGGTGGGAGGGGGCCAGCTAGTGTGGCTGGACAACAGTGGAGGGGACAGAGTGACAGTGGCCTTGGAGGCTGGGTGACAAGAGCTGGTTGGTCTTGCTCCCACCCACTCAGGACTGGATTTTAGGGGTTCACCTTCTTAAGGATTATGTCTCTGCTCTCACTGTACACACTGTCCAGGCCTGGCTGGTTCCTCTGTCTACTCTGTGCCTGGGCCCAGCACTGGACGGGGTCATCCAGGCCAGCCCTCTGCTTCCTGTGTCCAGAGCGCAGGAGGGTGGCCCACAGCCCAGCCCAGCTGGCTGAGGTGGGGACAGGCTCATCTATCCTCAACTGTGGGGGGTTGAATGGTGTCCCCACAAAAGACATGTCCATAACCTCACCCCTGAAACCTGTGAAAGTGGCCTAACTAGGAACATAAGTAGATGTAATTAAGCTCAGTATCTTGAGGCCAGACCATCTTGCATTTTGAGTAGGACCCAGGTCTAATGATAAGTGTTTTTAGGAGAGAAGAGAAGGGGGCTGGGCACGGTGGCTCATGCCTGTAATCCCAGCACTCTGGGAGGCCAAGGTGGGAGGATTGCTCAACCTCAGGAGTTTGAGACCAGTCCCAGCAAGAGCAAGACTCCACCTGTACTAATAATAGAAAAAACTTGGCTCGGCACCCGTAGCATAGTGGTTATGGTGCCAGTCACATACACCGAGGCTGGTGGGTTCAAACCCGGCCCAGGCCAGCTAAACAACAATAACAACTGCAACAAAAAATAGCCAGGCGTTGTGGTGGGCACCTGTAGTTCCAGCTACTTGGGAGGCTGAGGCAAGAGAATCACTTAAGAGTTGGAGGTTGCTGTGAGCTGTGATGCCATGGCACTCTACTGAAGGCAACATAGTGAGACTCTATCTCAAAAACAAACAAACAAACAAATAATAATAATGGAAAAACTAGCTGGACATTGTGGTCAATACCTGTAGTCCCAGCTATCGGAAGGCTGAGGCAGGAGGATTGCTTGAGCGTAAGAGTTTAAAGTTGCTGTGAGCTGTGATGCCGCAGAACTGTACTCAGGGCAAGATGGTGAGACTCTGTTAGAAAAAGAAATTTAAAAAATAAGAACATAAAAAAGAAGACAAGGATTGCAGATCATAGGAAAGTCATCTGAAGATGGAGGAAGTGCGAGGTCTCTTGGGCCCCCAGGACGGGAGAGGCGGAAGGGACCTCCACCTGGAGCCTTCGTGAGAGCACAGCCCAGCCATCACCTTAATTTCAGACTTCTAACTTCCAGAACTGGGAGAAAATACATTTTTAAAAATTTATTTAGAGCCACCGAGTTTGTGGGAGGTGCGTACACTGTGCTTTGATCCGCTACAACTTGGTCTGGGGGCACGAGACCCAAAAGCCTCTGAACCCTTCATCTTTCCAGCTGGATAATATCTCATTGGCAGGAAGGGGCCTAAGGAGAGTCTAGAATTAAAGATATTTGGGGGTTAAATATAGCCCCCAATACCTACCAGCAGGCAGAGCCTGGGCAGGTGACTTAGGCTGCCTCTAGTCTGATTTTCCCTACCTGCAAAATGAGGTGGCCACAGCACCCACCTCATGGGCCTCTGGGGCCTCTCGAGAAGATCCCAGATCAAGAACTCAGCACAGCTGGAGCCCAAGCCCACTTCACTACCTAGAGCCCTCCAATGTCCCAGAGCCCTCCAGAGCCCCCCAGAGCCCTCGGGAGCCCTGGGGACAGTGACCCAGGCTGGGCTCCTATCAACTCAGGGTGGGAGGACAGGTGACTGGGGACTATTTGAGTTCATTAACATATTCTGGCAGCAAATGTGTCCCTAATTACATTAGCTCTGAAGTACAAATCAGGCCTGGGCCCTGGAGCTGGTTTCAAAGAGTTGGGGGCTTGGCAGGGTCTGGGATTTTCACCAGGCTCTGTTTGCTCCTCTCTTAAAATCCACAACCTCCTGGGCTGGTGTCAGAAACTAGGAAGAACCCAGGGGCCTCCCTGGGAAGTGTGAGTATGTTTGGGGGCCAACCCTGATAAGGAAAGTGACTACCCACCACCCAGGGCATGTCCGGGTGCCCCTGGCCCAGCCTCAGAGCTGGAGGGGTGCCTGGAGAGTCCCTGCACCTTGATGGGGGTTCTGCTCTCAGTATGGTCAGGCACACAGAACCTCTCTCCCGGGACCCATGGAGTATTCCTGGTGGGTCAAGGATGCTCCAGCCTGAAAACTAGCTCAGTGGGGATAGCCAAGGGCTCTGGGAGCATAGAGGCCTGGGTCCCCGTCTGGTTCTGCCACTGGCTGAGTGGTCCACCCCTGGACAATGCCCTTGTCTGTAAGATGAAGGTAAGTGCAGAAAATACTGACTAATTCTCACATAAATTGGTGTTGCCCTTTCACAGAGTCACTAAGGACAGATGGGGTCAAATGGGAGGTCTCTAAGCTAATCTGACTGTGTCCTTAACAGAAGAGAGCACAGACACACACAGAGGGACAACCAAGTGAGGACACAGGTTCACATTTGCTTGGAGCCACCGAGTTTGTGGGTGGCACATACACTCTGCTTCCACCTGCTACGACTTGGTCTGTGGGCACGAGGCCCCTCATCTTTCCAGCCTGGACAATATCCCAAGCTTGTCACTGGCAAGAAGGAGCCTAAGGGGAGTCTAGAGTTAGAGACATTTGGGGTCAGATATAGCCTCCCTATACCTACCAGCAGGCAGAGCCTGGGCATGACTTTGGCTGCCTTTAGCCTGATTTTCTTCATCCAAATAGCCCCAGTCACCCTGCCCCCGCATTGATGGGTGCCTACCCAGCCTAGGCCACAGTCCCCATAGCTCTGAGGGCTCTAGATGGGGGCGTGGACTGAGCTTTGAGCTCTAGCTTTGCTGAATTTCTTGATCTGGGGTCTTTTAGAGAGGACTGGAAGGCCCTGTGAGGTAGGTGCTGTGGTCACCCCATTTTGCAGCTGAGAAAAATCAGGCTATCTGAGGCACCGTGCCCTCTGACTTCCAGCTTCCAGGATGTGAGACAATAAATAAACATTTAAGCTGCCCAGTCGGTGCTGCTTCATTAGAGCAGGCAGAGCAGACGCGATCAGGGTGCTTCCCCCAACTTTTCCTTATGAAGAAGCTTCTTTTTTCTTAGGATGTAAGAATGTGACAAGGCACTGTGGTTTCTCTCTTTGGGCGGTAGTTCAGACACGTGGGCAGGGAGTTGTTTTCCTTCTTTTAATTTTCATCACTGGTTGAACATTAATACATTTTTTTTAAACAGAGTCTCCACTCTGTCCACCCTGGGGAGAGTGCCATGGCATCATAGTTCACAGCAACCTCAAACTCCTGTGCTCAAGTGATCCTCTTGCCTCAGCCTCCCAAGTACTGGGACTACAGGCACCTGCCACAATACCTGGCTAGTTTTTTCTATTTTTAGTAGAGATGAGGGTCTCATTTTTGCTCAGGCTGGTCTCAAACTCCTAAGTTCAAGGATTCCTCTTGCCTCAGCTTCCCAAAGTGCTAGGACTACAGGCCTCACACCTGTGTTGTGTTATGAGGTGCCCTTGTTCTAGCTCTCTGGATAATTTGGCGTATTCACTTTTATTTTGCCTTTGGTTTGGGAGTTACTACAGATAATATATGGCTTAGTTTTTGCTCTGGGGCAAGCCGTGTAAAACCTAGAGTCTTAAAAGCACAGCTATTTCTCTAACTCACTGTCCAAGGGTTGGGTGGGGAGGTTCTTCCACCCTGAGCTGGCCCAGCTGCTCATGCTGGCCCCCTCATGTGTCTGTGTTCCGGCAGGGCTGGATGAAGCCAGGGGGCCTCCCTCACGTGCCTGGCGGCCAGCAAGCTATTGGCTGCATCATCCATCAGGCCAGGCCAGGCTTTTCCACCATGAGGCTCACAAGGTTACCAAGTCCAGCGAGAAGAAACAAGCCCCAGTGGCTGAGATCTCCTTGCATCACACTTGTTCACTGTCCCATGGAGCAAAGCCAGCCACACGACCAGGCCCAGATTCAAGGGGTGGAGAAATATATAGAGTCCATCTCTTTATGAGAGAACTACCAAGTCTTATTCCTGAGGGATGTGCTACAGGAATGGGAAGAATTATTTTTGTTTTTGCAATCTGTCAGGATTGGCTTTGTTTTTTAATTTCTCTGTGGTTGACAATTTCAAAAATTGTGGTAGACCTCCATCCGGGTTAATAGAAATGCTGCAAAATCTCCATTTTTTTAATGG
>CAUYPK010120132.1:0-18585 GCA_963574355.1 Loris lydekkerianus
TAGTGCAACTTCCTGAGCCTGACTAGAAGTAGATCCATCGAGCTACTTCTGCATAGCAATGACTCAGCAAGGCCTGGCCTGAAACTGCCTCTACCTAGATACAGCCAATGTGGTACCATGCCATTGGCCCAACCCTGTCACGCACCTCATCCCCTGCCTCCTTTCCCCGCCCCTTCCCCACGCTCTATATAAGCGGCTGCTTGATGCAATAAAGTTGAGTTCCTGCTTCGACAGAAAAAAAAAAAGAAAAGAAAAGAAAAAAATAAATAAATGTTTGTAGGAAAAAAAAAAAAATAGCCAGGCGTTATGGCGGGCGCCTGTGGTCTCAGCTCCGGGGGAGGCTGAGGCAAGAGAATCACCTAAGCCCAGGAGCTGGAGGTTGCTGTGAGTTGTGATGGCACAGCACTCTACCAAGGACAATAAAGTGAGACTCTGTCTCTACAAAAAAAAAAAAAAAAAAAAGCTGGGAGTGGTGGCATGAAGCTATAGTCCCAGTTACTTGGGAGGCTAAGGCAGAAGGATCACTTGAGCCC
The DNA here is from genome assembly GCA_963574355.1 of Loris lydekkerianus. Taxonomy (NCBI): domain Eukaryota; kingdom Metazoa; phylum Chordata; class Mammalia; order Primates; family Lorisidae; genus Loris; species Loris lydekkerianus. The sequence continues at coordinate 534 of CAUYPK010120132.1, forward strand.
AAGAGTTTGAGGTTGCTGTGAGCTATGATCCCACCACTGCACTTCATCCTGGTCAATAGAGCAATACCTTGTATTAAAAAAAAAAAAAAAAAGGCAAAACCACAATGAGACACTACTAAACACCCACTAGAATGACTAAAATGAAAAAGACTGACCATAGCAAGTGTTTTCAAGGATGTAGAGCAACTAGAAATTTCATACACTACTGGTGGAAGTGGAAAATGGTTCAACCTCTTTGGGAGAGTTTCTCAAAAAGTAAACATATACCTACCTTATGACCCAGCCATTCTACTCCTGTATACTCCTATATATCTTATATCCAAGAGAAATGAAAGTATATCCTATATCCAAGAGAAATGAAAGTATATCCCCAGACATACACGAGCATTCATAGCAGCTTTACCTGTAGTAATCAAAAACTGGAGACAAGCTACATGTGCATCAGTAGGTAAATGGATAAATCCTCTGGTATATGCTCATAATTCCAAATTTCCAGGAAGCAGCAGGGGTCAGTTAAACTATATACTATAGCATTTGCTATTTGTACGCTATTTTGGTGGGCACTGAGGGATAGCAAGGACAGGCTGACCTTGACAGCAGCAACAGGCAGCTTCTAAAATCAATGCACTGCCACTCCACTTAACTCTGGAATGCATGAAAAACTCTTTGTTAGCCTCTTGGAATAATACTACCCTTTGCAGACATTGCTTTTCGTTTATTTTACTTTCACTATCCAAGTGTTGCCTACAGATACAATACAAGCTATAAACTTAATGACTTTGAATCAATTCATCTTTGAATTCTGCCTCCAAAAAATACCACAGACCTGTCAAAGAAAAGAGACCCCTCGCAAAGAGAGGAGAGAAATGTGTGCTTCCCACTTCTACACTTCCCATGGTAGATGCTGAACCATGAGAGATGGTTGCGAGCCATCTGCAGACCTCTGCCCCTTGGATCCAGGGAGCCCTCTCATTTATATCTGTATATTCCTAGATACTGTCACTATCCTATCTTGATGTATGACAGAGAACCAAGGCAATACACCAACCTCAAGGTAATTAAAAGGCCAATTGGAATTTTTAAGACATGGATTTTTTTTTTCTCGTTCAATCAAACACCCAGGACAAAAGTTAGCCTCATCTCTCAATGAATCATTTTACCAAACTGTGTTAGCCCCAACAATTTTAAAATTTGTTTTATTAACTGCCTATCTCAAAGTGTGAGAGACTGGGGACTCAATATCCTCTTGTCTCTCTTCCACTCCTCATAATTCTATCAGAGTATTCAAAGAGTTCACTAACCCAAGCAGCAATCAGAATTAGCAGCTTCACTAATGGCTGACATTTAATCTTCTCTAAAAACAAAAATAGAAACACAGCTCTAAGGCCAAGATTGGACTTGATAGCCTATAGTCAGGGTTCCCCGATCCATCCTGTCAGGGGCCAGTGAAGAAACAAGTCCCGTGCAGTCTGCTTACCTCATGGAGAAAGGCAGTGCTAACTACCTCTCCTTTCTTAAGATTTATAAGACAAGGCAGAACATGGCGGCTCAAGCCCATAATCCTAGCACTCTGGGAGGCCAAGGCAGGAGGACCGCTTGAGCCCAGGAGTTTGTGGTTGCTGTGAACTAGGATGATACCACGGCACTTCAGCCTGGGCAACAGAGTGAGAGTCTGTCTCACAAAAAAAAAAAAAAAAAAAAAAAAAAAAAAAAAAAAGATAAAATATTTATAGGGCAAGCAGAGTCAGAATCTCACTTTGGAGGCATAATAATTGCCCGTCATGTTGTACATGGCACAGTAGATTTACACTCACCAAGTAGCCGTATATCTTCTTTTGAAGAGGATAAGTAAAACATGGTCAGAGAAATAAGAAATGTTCATTCTAGAATTACCCAGCACTAAAGTGATTCCATGAATGACTGAAGCCCACTAGAATTAAATATCCTGACATATAAATCTTAAAGACCACAGTTTACTACAGAGCTCCAAGAATACATTTTCATCAAGTTTTCATAAAGAACATCAAGCCAAGAAGACATGAGGGGAGGAAGAATGTGCAAGTCTCCTCAGGGGACGTGCTCAGATCAGTGGCAATGGTGTTCCACCTATCTGAGGGGAGAGCTTGCAAGGCTGCAGGAAGGCTTGTTACCATGCAACTCTGAATAATTGCTTTGTATGTCTGCAAACACTGATATCAGCGAGCCACATCAGCTGCCTCTACCATCCAGTTCTTCGTGTGCTTACTTACAATCCCACTTACAATCCCATTGACACCACCTTGCTTTATTGTCCAGAGACATTACAATAATAGGTGGGCTGTCAAATGACTATTGTGACATGACCAGTCTGGGTGCTTACCCAAAAAGGTATCTATAAGGACTAAGACAAATTGAGAATAGTAGACTTTGTGAGGGCACAACTATAACAGGGATCTTACTAACAAACTCAAACATTATAGCTAAGCACATGCCCACATTAATTTGAATTAAAAAAAAAAAAAAGGTAGGTTTAGCCCCTTCACTATTAGTTCCACATTAAATATGAAAGACATCAAGGCAGAGAGTGGTTTCATAATTGCCCAACATCGCAACTAATGGGTTGTAGAGTCAAAAACCGAACCAAGTATTTAACTACATAGTTTATGCTCTTAAAAATTGCACTGTGCTGTATTGCAAAACTACCTATATATGTTTTTAAGGAAAAATATACTACTTGGAACAAACCAAAGAATGAAGTATGGTTAGAAAAACAAAATTAGTCTCCACTCAGATGATCGTCTAAAGCCACAAACTTTAGAATTAATAAAAGGCTGAGTCACGATCTTGTCCAATGTCCAATCCAGAGGATAAATCCCTCTACAGAACCTCCCATACATCATACATCTCCTAGTGTTGCCACAAATACCAAAACAAATAAGAGGGAGAAGTCACTGAGCACACTCAGTGTACAACTCTCCTAAGAGCTCTGGGTAAGGCGTCACATTTAGTCCCTATCAGGTAAGAAACAGAATCTTTGTTTTACAGATAGAAAGATTAAAGCTGAAAGAGCAAGTGATTTGCCTGGAATTGCATATCTTGTAAGTAGCAGACTCAAGATTGCCTATGGAAAGGGGTCTAGGAGTTGGGGTGTAAGGCCTTGCCAGGGAGGAAGAGGAGGGTGTCTTCTGGAGCCCACCAGCCAGGCACTCAGGCTCAGCAGGACTGCAACTGAAATTCTCTAGACTATCCATTTCTTCTTTCTGTGAGCTTCCTCTTCACCCCCTCTCCTATTTAATCTGTATGTTTTATCTTTCACTCATTCAACAGATACTTAATGAGCACCCAGTAGGAGCCAGAGGCTGATGTTGGCACTAAAGATAAAATGAACAAAATGGAAATTCTTCCTCTTACGGAGCCTGTAGATTCTTGGGGACAGGATGAGAAGTGTGTGTGTGTGTGTGTGTGTGTGTGTGTGTGTGTTAAACCTGGTCTAATTAGGGGGAAAACATCAAATTCAATAGAGAAAAATTCTATAAAACAGTGTGTGTGTGATATAAAGCAGAGATCCATATCTAAATATCTATCCATAGATAATACAGATAGATTTAAAATAGATGTAGATATAGATTTAAAAATAGAAATATTTGGAGATAAATAAATGCATAGAAAGATTTGGAGATATATAAATATAAACACATAGATACATACACACATACACGTACGTAGAGGGAGAAGGAGAAGAAGGGTTTGCTAAGTGTCTGTAAGAATATAAAGCAGAGCAAGAGGGGTCGACAGTGACAGAGAATAGGGAGGAGGATGAAATTTTATGCCAATTGTTAAAGAGTGACCCTTAAGCAGAGATATTTAGCTATTCCATGCCCTCTTGGATCTTTATGTCAGGAAAGGGATTGGGTCAATATGTGTCATCTTAACATCCGAGGAGAAATGCCTACACGTCTCTATTCATTGAGTTTGGAGTGAGTGAGGTGGCGATTTCATTATGTGACACCTGTTGGAGACAGACACAAAGATGAGGAATAGCAACTAGTTGTCATAAGTCAGGTTCCCTGAGAAACAGATGCTTAAACTGAGATTTCCAGGCAGGAAAAATTCATTTAGGACAGCTCCTAGAAACAATACCTGTAAGAGAGTGAGGGAAACAGTGTTAGGGAGGGGGCTACATCGACTTGTCTTATAGGAAGATCTAGGTCTATGATGGCCTAACAGGGAACAGGAGGACAGGCATGAGGTACAGGCTGCATCCAAGGATAAGAGAACTATGGCCAGGCTGCCCCTTTCAGCCCAGGGCAAATGAAAATGGGGAACTAAGCTGTGAGCCAGTAACAGCCAACGTTCCCAGCCCCTGCAGTATCTTGGTCCCCAAGGGAGGATCCAACAAACTGACTTGGTCCACTACTTTCTCAGTGAGTAATAGCAGAAGATAATTAAGAACATATTGGGTCAGAGCATCTGGGTTCAAATCTTGTCTTCACCAATCATTTGTCATATAACTGTGGACAAGTTACCTAATCTTTCTGTCCCCAGTTCCCTTGTCTCTAAAATTAAGGTAGTAATGGTGTTTATTTGCTAGGGCAGTTCTGAAGACTAAATGAGCTGGTACATGTAAAATGCTTAGAAAAACTTGGAACAAATCATAAGTAGGATGTAATTTTCTCTTCTTGTTCTCAGAACACCCCCTGTGGATAATACTATTTCTTTTACTATCTCCTTTCTAACAAATGAGTTTGGATAGCTCACTAAAGGCACCATATGTGTACTTGTCTGTGCCTTAGATGGGGCTGGCCTGATCTCCTCAGCTCCATGGATGGGCGTATGACAACTCAGCCGGGGCCAAAGCAGCACATCCCCTGCCCAGATCCAGGAACAAGCCTCTGACCTAAACTAAGCCAATGAAACCCTTACCTTGGGCTTCTGCTGGACTTTCATGCTCTTTTTCCTTGAAAATACTAGCTCTAAAGATTATATAAAGATTCTAAAGTGTGTAGGAATCACTTTTCCTATACTGTGAAGAGGACTGTTTTGTTTTGTTTTTTTTTAAGAGGACTGTTTTCTAAAAATGAATTTAACCCAAAAGAAACAAAGCCAGCGTGCTAAGAGGCAGATTCTGAATGCCTGTGATTGGGTTCATGGATCTGCTATGCCTAAAACCAGGATTCAGGGTTTTGTAGTAATATGAATCAAAAAATTCCTTTTTCAAATTAAGTTAGAGTTCCTAATTCAAATTAGAGTTAGGTTATTTTCACTGGCAAAACTTATGTAGACCAGCACAGCAGAGCCAGACAGGATTCAACTCTGAATACAGAGGTGAGCCTGGAGAATCTGAGGCTGGCATCCTGACATAAAGAGACAACAAGCAGCCCATAACTCCTAATATGATGTGAGGAGATGTCACGTTGCCTTTGAGGCCTTCCTCCCCATAAGGCTGGTCTATGAAGGGGGAAAACATCAAACTCAATACAGAAGAATTCTACAAAACACCTGACTGATACTCTTCAAAAACTGTCAAGGTCATCAGACATGAGAAAGGTCTGAGAGGGTGGAGCCTGTGGCTCAGTGAGTAGGGCACCAGCCCCATATACAAAGGGTGGTGGGTTTAAAACCGGCCCCAGCCAAAATGCAACAAAAAATAGCCAGGCATTGTGGTGGGCACCTATACCCTGCTACTCGGGAGGCTGAGGCAAGAAAATCACCTAAGCCCAGGAGCTGAAGGTTGCTGTGAGCTGTGATACCCCAGCACTCTATCGGGGGCAACAAAGTGAGACTCTGTTTCTAAAAAAAAAAGAGAGAGAAACTGTCACAGCCAGGAGAAGACCGAACAGACATGAGTATTGGAAAAGGATATTATGGAATAACTAATAAAATCAAAATTTTAAAATGAAGTTTAGTTAATTTTTTTAAAGAGGAAGAGGGAGAATAATCTCTAGCTTCTCTTCCAGTTGGTGTCTGCTCCAAGAGTTCAGTGATCTGGTGGCAAAGGAGAACTCCCTCCAATCTAGAAACTGGAGCTGAAACTTCTCCCTGATTACATTTTTATCACAAGGCCTCTTGTATTCATTCAGTACACAGGGCTCTCTGTAAGGCAGCTGCCCCCAACCTTTTTTGGTACCAGGAACTGGTTTCATAGGAGACAATTTTTCCACGGACAGGACTGGCAGAGGGGACATTTGATTTTCATAAGGAACATGTAACCTAAATCCTTCACATGTGCAGTTTACAGTAGAGTTCTTGCTCCTATGAGGATCCAGTGCCGCACATGATCTGATAGGAGGCGGAGCTCAGGCGGTGACGCCAGGGATGGGGAGAGGCTCTAGGTACAAGTAAAGCTTCCCCACTCATCTGCTCTCACCGCCTGCTGTGCAGTCTGGTTCCTAAGGGGCCACAGACCCATTCTGGTCCACAGCGTGGGGGTTGGGTACCCTACGGCCTCTGTAGGGTACCATTGCTGAAACCATTTAGACTATGGCTGTGTCCTCAAGGAATTCAAAATTTGGGGGGCATCAGAGAGAGGAAGTGGAAATCTTCTCTCTATTAGAGGCTTTCAGGCCCACTGCCTCCCTAGCAGAGTTATCCTAGGGCTAAGTCAGTCCTTAGCCAGAAAGACCCTGTATTGCAGGCAGCTGGGTCACTACAGGAGAAAGCAAGATGGGAGCAAAGGGAGCTGGCTTCAGGTGGCTGGCCTTGAGAAATGACCGGAAGACTGAAAACACATCCACATCCACAATCACCTATCCTAAATCAATGAGTCAGGTACACCTCAGAATTTAGGATTCTTTGAAATTTCAGAAGGTACATTACTGAGAGCTCCAGCAGCGTCTTATGTTCAGGTTTCTTTCAGCCGCATAGTGATTATCAGTGCTTTGGAGAGAATTAGTCTGGCTTCGCTTCTTTCCCTGGCCTACTTCTCTCCTAACCCCCTCCACATTTGACTCAGTGGTTCTCAGACTTGAGCTTGCATCACTCTAACCAGGAGGACTTATTGAAACACAGACTACTGATCCCTCCTCCCAGAGATTCTGATTCAGTAGGTGTGGGTGGGGCCTGAGAACTGCTTCTCTAATAAGTTCCCAGGTGAGGCCAATCCCAGGACCACGCGCTAGGGCCTGCTGCATTTCTTGATGGCACTTCTTTATCTCACACCCCAGACAATAAACACTCAAACACATTTTTCATCTTTATAAAAATGATCTCCCAAATGGCTCCAGTGTGTATTTGATGACTCACAGCTGCCTGCTTGTTCAATGACACACATTGAGATTGAAAGCCACCTGGGCACTTGTGAAAAGCTTGGTTGCCATGGATTTTATGATGTCACCCTGAGAATCCCAAGGTGGGCCCTTCACAGTGGTATAAGAACCCAAAACTGCAACATAAAAAGGGGGGAGTTAATTTTTATCTTAAATTTATTTTTATCTCTGAATTGAAGTTTCCATTCCCAAACCAGTGTATCATGTTGCAATGTAAAAAAAAAAAAAAAAAAAAAAAAAAAAGTTTTGCAAAAAATAACTTTTTAAAAGTCATTAGACATGCAAAGTGCTGTTCTCTTTTTAAACATATGAATATCAGTCATATGGAAACCCCAGTGGACACAAATTCTCTTCTTTCAGGAATCAGGGAAGTTGTGCAAATTCTCCATGAGTTGATTTTCTTAATTTCTGTACTTCGCAGGCCAGTGATCTACTTACAGACCACAATATCTCTTTTTCACGCCCATACATATTTTTTTCAGCTCTATCCCTCCATCCTTATCTTCTTCCTCAATCTTACCCACTGAGTTTAGGAAAATCTCTTCTTACTCCCTGTTTCAAATTTGAGGGAGAAATTGCTTAATTTGGTAAGTAAAAGCTAATACAGATCTACTCAAACAGAGTAAGCTACACATTTTTAGATTACATTAGACACAAGAGTCAGTACAACTCCAACATCCTAAATTCTTAGAGTCCTTCAAGCTTTACAACACTGCATTCACCTAAATGTTTTTTATCTCCTTTATAACTTTTATTGTTCCACCACCATTCTTCTTTCTTCACCAACAGATTCTATTATTTCATCTACATCACAGATGTAATTGATTTTAGGGGGTTGATCTGGAAACACATTCTTGATTTGTAATATTATAAATAAGAAACATGCTTTTTGCCTCAATAGAGACTTACCAGCTGCTCTCCTTCTTGGTCAAAGACTAAATGTACTTCTATATCCCTTTAAACACATAATGCATATTTAATAATGGAGATCTTTAATGAATATATCCTAGCTAACTCACAGATTATCAATTGAACTGTGTAATTATTATTTACTTTGGGAAAAGATTCTTGGCTTTTCAAAAAATTAACCATGTTTCCTTTAAATAGTCACATGTAAAGGTGTATTTTGACGCACACACATGTTCATACGCATAGCTATTGCTGAAAGTAAATGTAAAAATACAACAGAAATGAAAGAGAAATATCATCGCTCCTATTTTAGGCCTCCAGACTCTTTACGTCCTTCCCACAGCCCACAACAAGTAGCCAGGTAAAATCTAAGGCTAGGGATCACTGGTTGCCTTTCACATGGGGTTTACATGAAGCTTAAAAAGCAAAGTATGTGTTTCCAAGTAACCCTCTGCCATTCATCCTTAGAGGCAAGAGATGTGTCTCAGGAATCTCTGCCCCAGTAGAACTTGTTCTAAACTTAGAACCTGTTCCTGCCCCATCGCTCAGCTCAGGGCCCTGTCTCTAATCTTAATCTTAGATACTAAGGATGGGACCTGCAAATAGATTTCATCGCATTCTCTCCATCTTTTCATATTCCTTAATGACCTTTTAAAAACAAAATCCAGTCTTGTCCCTACAAAGGTTGGTAGGTATTTAACCCTTTGGTAGATTGGTATTTAGCCCTTTCTTAGAAGTATGTAACCCCCATGTTCAGGCTTGCTGGCTCTGCGGAAATAAGAGAAGAATTGTTTAACTCACTCATCACCTGAGAAGACTACTGGCCAAGCCGAGGGTACATTTTCCTCACACAGACACCACTGTGCCTGAAATTGTGCCATCAGTAATGGAGTGATCATGTATTTTATCAGTGCCTACTATGTGGCAGATGTTTGCTAGACTAGTTATGAAGATTGCTAGGCCAGTTCACAACTTCAGGTGGCTCAGTGTCTAGCAGAGGGGGTTAATTATTGTTCTTTCTCTGTTGCCCTGCTAATATGCAACTACTTGTGAGTATAATTAATAACACAGCACACTATTAATTTGTACATCAGCTCTTTCCTCACAATCCCAAAGTGTATCTGTGGGAGAAGACACTCTTTAAGTTTATTTATTTTTCAATCCAATTGTTTTATTTTACTTGTTTATTTAAAAATATTAAGGGGATATAAATGTTTTTGTCACATGGATGAATTGTATAATGCTGAAGTCAGGGCTTTTAACGAGACCATCACCAGAATAGTGTATGTTGTACCTGATAGATACGTTTTTATCCCTCTCTTCCCCCCCCCCCCATCCTCCCCTTCTTACTTTCCAATGTCCTTTGCAAGACTTTATGACTGTGTACCCCTCATTTAGCTCTCACTCATTAGTGAGAATGTGGCGAACGTTTTTTCATTCCTGGGATACTTCACTTAGATAATGTTCTCCAGTTCCATCCAAGTTGCTGCAACAGACATTATTTCATTCCTTTTTATGGCTAAGAAAATTGTTAAAGAAAAAATTCTCACAAACCACTTAAATAAGTACAATGTCTCACACACCCTAGTTTGAGAAAAACTCAACCCTGTCACCCTAAAAGTTCACTTTGCTACGACCGTCCCCCTTCTATGACCAAGTACTGCCACCCATCCGCGTTACTTTAAGGCAGCAGTAGATGGCGCCAGAAAGCCGCCGCTTAGCCGCAGCCGCGCACACGCGGGGTTCGCAGCGGGGCCTCTCCCCTGGAGAGACCAAGCTTCACATACCAAGCCCGGAATCGGTCTTCCCGGTGTTATTGTCCTCAGAGAAGAGCTGGAGAAGTAAAAGCAAACTGATATTCTAACAAGAGAAGCGCCCACCCTTGTGATTGTCAACAGCGTAGTTTGTCAACGCTGCGACTTTTCCCAGCGAGGAACCTCAAGCAACTCTTGAGTTCTCGTTTCCTCTGCTACTAATCCGAGTCCAAATTTCATCGAGCTCCCCGAGAGAACAGTGAGGACCAAATGCCACAGCAGATTTGAAAGGCTTTTGCGAACCGTGATGGGTTATTTACTAATTGCCACAGTCACACGTTTCCCTCTGGGGTCAGATGCATCCAGGCCGCCCCAAGGTGAGGAGGAAAAGCATTTTCTCTGCAGAAGTACCGGCTGCGCTGCCCTGGGATGTGGTGTCTCCGTCATGCTTGGCAGGGTACAGCGAGGGAACAGAAGTGCCATTCAGGTCTGCACACCAGAGATCTGCCCACCCAGCTCTCTGTTTAACATATGACCCTGACTCCATGCCAGTCTCAGGAGACACCCAGGGGCACGCAGTCCCTGTCCTCTCAGCAAACTCCCTGGGAAAGCAAAATGGTGACAAGTGAAAGGAATCTCTAAAGTTCCTCTTTTCTTTCCTATCCTGCTTTCAACTTTCCCTACCCAGATAATCCTGTGCCACCAATTCTACCCGGGCAGCTCTGTCACATAGGAAGATGAACAGGAAAAGGAAGAGGTGACTTCACATGCTGCCCTTCCAGAAATACCAATAATGTGAATGAGAATTGTGGTGAAAGCATGCTATTTCACTATTTCTTTGGGAACCCAAAGAAAAGAATCCCTAAGGGTCAAATGTAAGCCACTGTAGGGAGAGAGCTTTGAAGTCTGCTCATCAGAAAGCCATCTCTCACAGGTTTTAACAGGAGCCCAGACAGCGTTCCCCCTTCCTGCCCTCTGCTTTCTTTCCTCAAATACGTACAACAGACCACACTCTGAAACGTACACACTGTGCTCTCCCCTCTCTGCCCCCCAGCAGCCCCTCTTTCAAATTTTCTGACCCTTAACTCAGTGTTGAAGTCTTCCCTGTGTACCTACAGGTACCTGACAGGAATCAAGCTAGCCACAATGCAAGGACCAGCAATAATACTTGAACTCTTGTGCCATTTTACAACTGACAAAGTGCTTCCATTCAACAGGTAAAAGAAGGGAAATACATGTGGTAAGTGGACTGAGGTCCCAGAGCTAATCAGGAGCAGGATTCAGACTTAAACACAGACCAATGTCCCAGTGGTCGAAGGACCATTACCTTCTAACACTAAGAGCTTTCTGGAAGCTGTGGAAAAGGAACCTGAAGAACAGAATGATACTGCCATAAAATGCCCTAATGACCCCAGCTACTCCTCCAGGCCCTCAGACTCTCCATATGTACAACCACCAGCGGTGATCTCACTCCTGGGAGTGGGGGAAGCAGGAAATCGGGTATAGACGTCCCATCTTGGACCCTGACTACTGCTCCCTCCTGCATTCCTCTAAATATTTAAGACAAATTACACCCTAGGCTGAGCAAGATCCAGGGAAACCTCCTCATATCCCAGCTTCAACCTTGGCCCTTGAATGTCTTAGAAGAAAACCTGAGATAGAAGAGAAAAGAAGAGCTCTAGGAAGCAAAAGTATCAGCTCCAAAACCACATTTTTGTTCCCAGATTACTTAATCCTCCCCGAGGACACACTGTGTGGAAAGTGCATTCTGGGTTACGGTGAGGAAGGAAGCCACCACACATCCAATGTCCATTTTCCCATTAGATGCTTCTTACAGGGCTTCTTTTTTGGCCCATTTCAGAGCTGCTGTTCTTCCTTGAGTTTGGCCCCTTCTTTCCCTCTCTCTCTCTTTCCCCCTCCAATCTCTCTCTCCTCTCTCTCTCTCTCTCTCTCTCTCTCTCTCTCCCTCTCCCTCTCCCTCTCCCTCTCCCTCTCTCTCACAGCCTTACTGGAGCTGACGGTCCTTCCCTACTGGGGACAGCCTGAAGCCATGGGAGAGATTCCCTGCCCCAAACTTTTTTCTGCTCTGAAAGTTTCAACATGGGGAAGGAGGTAACCTGTGACAGAGAAGAATTAAAAAGAGCTACTAAGAAGGGCCACTCATCTTCTGGGGGTAGGGCAGATCCCTAGCATCTCAAAACCTCCCTCCCACATCCACGTGAACGCATTTGTCTGAGAGATGAGCGAGTGGCCGTGCTACTCCAGGGTACCCTATTCCCCATGCTCTCCTCTGTGTTATAACCCTGAAATTAATTCTTATGATTTTATGTTGCCTTGGCATTCACTTTGAATATAAATTTACTTACCTATATACTCGAGTAGAAGCCGAGTTTTTTCGGCACAAAATTTGTGCCGAGTTCGGCTTATAATCAAGTATATACGGTACTCACTCTTGACACCGTTTTCACACAACCCTCCCCACCCCCAGCCAGTTCTTCAATGTGGTTGATGCACATCTTTATTCAACTTTCTCCCAGTGAACACTTTCCTATGGGACAGTTAGATACAACTTATGAAGTGGCCCCTGCTGGTCCCTGCTGACCCCTACACCCCATTTGCATGGACTAGGTAAATATGTCACAGTGACCACTTGGCAGTCATAGCATGACCTCTTACCTGCTTGCTCTAATTCAACCCACCAATTAAAACTCCCATCAGGAAGCCTGCTTGGATAATACGCTAGACCAGGGGTCCTCAAACTATAGCCCACAGGCCACATGCGGAGATGTGATTGTATTTGTTCCCATTTTGTTTTTTTACTTCAAAATAAGATATGTTCAGTGTGCTATAGGAATTTGTTCATAGTTTTGTTTTTGTTTTGAACTATAGTCCGGCCCTCCAACAGTCTGAGGGACAGTGAATTGGCCCCCTGTTTAAAAAGTTTGAGGACACCTGCTGGACTCAGTAAAGTCTTTGGTCCATAGATTCCCTGCGTCTCTCTTCATGTGCTCCCTGCCCTCTGTGTGTTTGGACTCTGGGCATGCTGTGTATTCCCCCTACCTGGAAGCAATAAAATCTTTATCTTCATCTCATATCTCTCATAATCAGTGAGAGGGCACTCTTCATCTTAAAGTCACTCAGTTATAACAATCCCATACCCACAGAAAATGTGTGCAGTCATGGGACATATCAGGAAATGTTATCAGCACAAAGGTGAGAGTGCAGGCAGCTGCTGTCCTGGGACTTAGCAGCACCTGGCCTTGAGAGATTCCTCTGTGCATGGCTCACTGCTGTCTAGGCACTCCCTTGCTTCCAGAAGCCCAAGGGCTATCTTGTATATGTGTATAAACATGTATTTATATATATGTATGTATATGTGTACCTAGAAATGTGTATATTTTATAGCATATGTTTATATAAATATTTATAGGTACACACATACACAATCCTTCATGAATGGTACTAAGTGGAACTGCAAAAAAACAAAAACAATACTACTTCACCTCACACTTCTGTAAAAACATCTTTTTTCTTTTTCTTTTTTTTTTTTTTGATACAGAGTTTCACTCTGTCACTCTGAGTAGAGTGCCATAGCATCATAGCTCACTTCAATCTCGAAGTCTTGGGCTCAAGATATCCTCTTGCCTCAGCCTATAGCTAGAACTACAGGCACCCACCACAACACCCAGCTAGTTTTTCTATTTTTAGTATAGATGGGGGACTCACCCTTGTTCAGGCTGGTCTCGAACTACGGAGCTCAAGCAATCCACCTGCTTCAGCCTCCTGGAGTACTAGGATTACAGGCATAAGCCACCACACCCACCCAAACTTTCTAACCTTATCACATATGTTTGTCTCTATTATAATTTTGTTTAATTCCAAAATTACGAGGTAGATTGGACAGATATTCTATTAGTCCTGTTTGATGGGTTAAGAACTTAAACTTTTAATACATTGTGATGGTCTGAAACAAAACTAGATTCCCAGGTTCATCACTTTATTGATATCACCATAACCCTGACACGTGTTTCTAAAAAATGTGGTAGACTTTGGGGTATAAACTTTCAATGTTTTTACATTTCAATGTGTTCCTGTCTTGGGAACTATTTTTCTGATAATACCTCACAGATTAACTTTAATTCTCTAAAATTCAAATAAAAATAAAAGTGAGCAAAAATCATTTGGGCGCAACTGACCTTAAAAATCACAATTTTATCTATTTTTCTCTAATCTACTTACATTAGAATCACCTGAGGTCTTTCTAAAACCATCAATGCCTGGGCTTCACCTTTGACCAATTTAAAGTTTTTAGAAGTAGACAGGGCAAAGTATTTTTCTGAAGCTCAACATAGAATTTTAATGTTCAACTATGGACATAGATGATTTAGAAGCACACAGCCTCAATATATCACATGATACCAGAGCTTTTTTTTTTTTTTTTTTTAGACAGAGTCTCACTGTGTCACCCTTGGTAGAGTGCTCTGATATCACAGCAACCTGTAACTCTTGGGCTTAAGTGGTTCTATTGCCTCAGCCTGCCAAGTAGCTGGGACTACATGCGCCCACCACAACACCTGGCTACTCTTTGGTTGCAGTTCTCATTGTTGTTTAGCAGGCCTGGGCTGGACTTGAACCCACCAGCCTGGGTGTATGTGGCCTGCACCCTACTCACTGAGCTACAGGTGCCAAGCCAATGCCAGAGCATTTTGTACAAAATTGTGTGCATAGATGTCCTATTTATATAATACAAATGCCCCCAAGTCTACCAAGGGTCACTTTTTTTACTTTTTTTACTAATATCTTCCCCAATATTTTCAGAGGTCCAAGAGGCATGTTGTTTTCAACTATTATGCAGGGGTCCTCAAACTATGGCCCGCAGGCCACATGAGGCGGTGTGATTGTATTTGTTCCTGTTTTGTTTTTTTACTTCAAAATAAGATATGTGCAGTGTACATAGGAATTTGTTCATAGTTTGTTTTTTTAACTATAGTCCAGCCCTCCAGTGGTCTGAGGGAGAGTGAACTGGCCCCCTGTTTAAAGAGTTTGAGGACCTCTGGGAGTAACACTATCACCACCAGTACTTAATGGAACAAGCTTTTACTAAAAGCTCAGGTTTAATAAGACTATAGCTCAAAAACAAAGCAAAACAAAATAAAACAAAAAAACAAAAAGACCCTTACCATTGAGAATTAGGCATGATTGTTCTTGAAGTTTCTTGGCCTTGCCACAGAGGATTCTTGCTAGTTTTTTTTCTCCTTTGTCATCAAGAGTGTTCATGTTTTTGGTATCCAAATAGATTTTTCTACCACATTACCTCCTATCATAGTCCCAAGGGTCCTGATCACCTTTCTACCAACCTATGACTCAAGAAAACTCTCATTCCCTCAATTTTACCACTCAAAGAAATGTGGCACTTCTGTCTCCATCTTCTCTAGATCATTCCAAGAGGCATTACTTTTTCTTTTTCTTTTCTTTTTTTTTTTCTTTTCACCAAATGACCCACCAGTATTTTCTTAAAGAAAAGTCACATTGCCCTTACCCATTGGGCTGAAGCTTTAAAGTTATTCTTTTTGGTTGACTTGTTACAGACTGAATTTGTGGCCTGTGATCACTTCCCTCACCGCTCTAAGAGTACATGTGCATGTGTGCTTGTTAAGTGTGCGTTAAAGATTAGAGGCAGGAAATCATTAACTGTCCAGTGGAGGAGTGGTGAACAGAGCCCTAAGTGAACAGAGCCCATGACAGGCATGCTATATGGACTCACAGGAAGAGAAGAGACCCCTTCAAGCCTGAGGGAAGCAGCACTTCCAAGAGGCAGCCAGAAAAGGCTGATCTATGGCCCACAAGTGAGGTTACTGAACACAGAGTGGTCAGAAAATAGTCCCAGTTTCACTTAAGATCACCTAAAGTCTTGCCTCAAATAGTAAAAAACATTTGCCAGGAGTCCTCATGACCTCCACTCGGTGACTATTCTGTGAGAGAGGAGGCCTTGCTCCCGGGGTGGCCACATAGCACGAGACACTGAAGCAGGTGCTTGCAACACAACAAGCCTTAAAAACAGGGAATGGAAGAACTCTTCGGCCAAATTGTCTTTGTGACATTCTATTCATCCCCAAATTGCAAACTCTTCCTAATTAGATTCCAATAGGAGAAAGTAGGCACCCTCTGACCCCAGATCCTCAGGGTGTTAAATAGCAAACCAGAAAATTCCAGACTGTTGGTGTTACTGTCTGTTGCACAATTTGGCAGAATGTACGAGCAAGTCAGAATGATTTCCGGGATCTTATCCAGAGAAATGATCTAGAATTTTTAAAAGCTAGAAGAGAACCCAAGAATCCATGTAATTCGCCTCTTCATGACACTGATAAAGACACAGGGATTCAAGAGATAGTCTGATGCAGTCACATGCCTAGGGGCACAGCTGAGGCTCACTGGTCACCTGGCTTCCAATCAAAGGAGCTTTTGTGAATATGTGACCTATCATTAAACATGCCCTGAGTTCATATTTATTTTCCTTATTATCAGAAGGAGACTTAAGGTGTTTAACAGCCTGTATTTCAGTAAAAAGACCATGATGGAGAAAAATACATTTCCTGACACAAATTGTAACTGCCATTTCCTTTCTGGTTACACTGCTACTCCTTCCTTCTTTTTCTCCAATATGACACTCTCCCCTCCCACAATGCATAGCAGAAGGCCTGAAGACAGAGCACCTCCCCAGACCACTGCCTGTGAAAACTGCCTCAAGAAAACCAATGTTTCAGTCTGCCCCCACATAACTTCCAAATAAAATTCAGAGCCCTGAACAAAACATGGCCCTAGTTTTGTTGACTTAAGAGATTTTATCCCAACACATCTTCTAAGCTTTATTTATCAACTCTGGATCTGCAAGTAGCTATGACAAAGCCATAAAGTCACCACCAACGTTGCCTATTAAACAATGAATGTACAAATTTCCCAGAATTTTGCTAAAATATGAAGCTCTCTTCAAAGGAAGCCTCAATATCACACACACACACACACACACACACACACACACACTCCAAACTGAGGAATAAGCCACAGAACCATGAATTGAGTGAGAGTGAGGAAACCCAGATGCAGGCTTGGTTCTTTTGCTGATGGGCAGAAGATACTACCCCAGGGGCCTTGCTTTCCTTACCTGAAATCAAGAAAGTTGGACCAGATAATCCCTATGGCCCCTCCATCCACAAGTTTCTATGATTCTATATAATCATATAGATCTCTTTGGTATTATAAGGAGTGATGTGACTTAGGTTGATTGATCAGCAGGTCAGACATGCTTCGAAGGGCTGCCTTGGCAATCCACAGAAACTCAGTGCTTAGAAAATAGTATGGAGATACCTCAAAGAACTAAAAATAGACCTACCGTTCAATCCAGCAATCCTACTATCAGGTATTTACCCAAAGGATAAAAAAGCTATTTTATCAAAAAGACATTTGCATTCACATGTTTATTGCAGCATAATTCACAACTACAAAGATGTGGAATCAACCCAACTGCCCATCAGTACATGAGTGGATTAATAAAATGTGGTGTATCTGTACCATGGAGTACTACTCAGCCATAAAAAGATGATGAACTTACTTGAAGAGAAACTACTCTGAAGAAGACAAGCGTGCAGCCTTCAGACATATGAAAAAATGCTCATCGTCTTTAATTATCAGAGAAATGCAAATCAAAACCACCTTGAGATATCATCTAACTCCAGTGAGACTAGCCTATATCACAAAATCCCAAAACCAGAGATGTTGGCGTGGATGTGGAGAAAAGGGAACACTTTTGCACTGCTGGTGGGAATGCAAGTTAATACATTCCTTTTGGAAAGATATATGGAGAACACTTAGAGATCTAAAAATACACCTGCCATTCAATCTTGTAATTCCTCTACTGGGCATATACACAGAAGACCAAAAATCAAAACATAATAAAGATATTTGTAGCAGAATGTTTATTGCAGCCCTATTCACAATTGCTAAGTCATGAAAAAAGCCCAAATTCCCATCTATCCATGAATGGATTAATAAATTGTGGTATATGTACACCATGGAATACTATGCAGCCTTAAAGAAAGATGGAGACTTTACCTCTTTCAGGTTTACGTGGATGGAGCTGGAACATAT
>CAUYPK010120135.1:0-41903 GCA_963574355.1 Loris lydekkerianus
GACTCAGCAAGGCCCGGTCTGAAACTGCCTCTACCTAGATACAGCCAATGTGGTACCATGCCACTGGCCCGACCCTGTCACTCACCTCTTCCCCCGCCTTCTTTCCCTGCCCCTTCTCCACAATAAAAAAAAAAAAAAAAATTAAAAAAAAAAATAAATAAATAAATAATTTCTTAAAAAAAAAAAAAAAAAAAAAGTTATAAATTACCATTCCTTATAGAATGTAAATACTAGTGAAATTTGATAAATTAAATTAATGCAATTCAAATCAAATCTTTGTTTGTAAATATCTTTTATAAGAAGAAAGAAAAACTGAATATCCATTATGTTCAATGATAATTTAAAAAATGTGCAATAACAATAAACCCCTTGAAAATTTACATAACAGATAAAATCAAACATAACTGTAAAGCAAACTTTGAACAGTAATATTATCCTTTGAGTGCTGAAGATTTTAAGCAGTTATAAGGCAAGCAGAAAGTCACCAAAAACAAATGAACAAAACAGAAAGTAATGTTCCCATATTTCTTGAAATTACACAATCACAGTTCTTTGTTACAGATAGACATAGAATTCAACTCTTTTTGCCTTTAACTGTACCTGTTTTTTCTTCTTTCTTTTCCTCTAAGAGCCCTTAAATATGCAAAAGTTAGTATAAAACATTACCTTCAAATTTATTTAATTAGTAGTTTTAAAACTCATAACTCATGATGGGTCCTAGATCCGACTCCAGACCTGATAGTTTTCCATAGCTCGTGTAATTTTTTTTTTTTTTTTTTTTTTTTGTATGCACCTCTCCATTTGAATCTGCCATGGTAATCTGCATATTTGTGGTACTGCCTATTAAAAAATTCTTCTTTCCTTTCCCCGTTCTCATGTTCTGCTCATAATGGGTGCAATAATGACCCTCTCTTATACTGATACTTATACTCATAATCCTGACATATTCTTTGTAATTTGTTCTATGCCTTTCTTCTTCAATTAGTCTGTTATGAACTGACTGTGTTCCTTTCAAATACATATGCTGAAGTCCCAACTCCTATTACCTCAGAATTTGACCACATTTGGAGATAAAATCTTTAGAGAAGTAATTGGTGAAAATGAGATCATTACGGTGAGCCCTAGTACAACCTGACTGGTATCCTTATGAGGTGATGAGATTAGAACACAGACACACCCAGAGGAAAGAGTATGTGAAGCCACAGGGAGAAGATCTACTCTATAGCCCAGTAGAAACACCTCAGAAGGAACCACTTCTTGACACCTGGGTCTCAGACTTCTGGTCTTCAGATTATGAGAAAGATTTCTGTTGTTTAAGCCACCCAGTCTATGGTGTTTTGTTATGTTAACTCTATCAAATTTATAGTCTGTGAGCTAATTCAGGATTATCAAAGAATAAGATGATACATTAGGAAGAGAGCAATGTGATGGGAGTTTAAGTACTAAGGGTCTATTTACTAAGTTGTGGGTGTAGGGGAACTGAAGGAATTGCGAGGTAACCTAGACAGCAGTAGAGTTGTTACTACCCATAGTCCAAAGTTAGAGGGAAAGGACTGTTATTTATTTATTTATTTATTTATTTATTTATTTATTTATTTATTTATTTTAGAGTCTTGGGGAAGGGCCTTTTATCAGAATCTTCTGTCAAGAGATACAGCTATCTTGAAGCAACTTTTTAGGGTAGGAAACAGGGTGATAAATACATTGACCTTGCTCTCTCTTCCCATCTTCCTGTCACACTAATGGAAATCAAATAACAGCCGGAAAGCAATAATGTGGTCAGAATGCATGGAGGACAGACAACCTTCTAGAAAGGATGCTAAAAAACACTAGAGAGTGAATCTAGAGACACAAATAGAAGATAATCCAGCTCAAGAAGCAACGATGACTTTTAGTTCTTTTAGTTCCTCCTCTCTTCCTTGTTCCCTATCCCCATGTGCCCATCATAATATCTAGCATAGCATAGATAACAGGTCCTCCATAAATATCCGGGAAATAACCATGGTAATTGTCAAGTACTATCAAAATTTCCTTCATTTTATTTTTTAGAAATAAAAAATTACCTCCTTCACTATTCCCAGTTACAGTCTTAACCCAAGACTTAACCATGTCTTGTCTCTAGGACTACTGTTTCTATCAGTTTCTTTTGGTTCATTCTCCACAAATAGGGGAAGAAAAAGGAAATCAACCCACAAAAAATACAAAACTTCTAAAAAAGACCACAGTAACCATTTCAGTTGATTATTCTTTCTGATTATATTTTCTCCTCTCACCTTTATATTGCTTCATTCTACATGTACTTGACATCAGATTAGGATTATTTTTGGATATTTGAGTAAGATTCTTGTCAACTTCCTTTCTAAGTGTTACAACTTCCAGTTTAACGTAACCTATTTCTGATAAGTCAGCATTGTATCTTTTGAAGTCTACAGCGAACTTTCAGAATTATATTTTTTTTTCCCAAAGATGATGGCCAAATACAGAGTTATGGCTTTTTTCAGTTATACTAAAAGTTGTAAAGTTTTGATTATGCAACCGAGTTAACTTAAATATTTTCTTATAAAAATTACTCTTAAGTAGAATGGAGACTTCCTTAGTTTACTCTCAGCAGTGGAAACTTCCACTTAGGTTAAGTTCCACTGTAGATGCATTTATTTATGCATCATTCAGTTCTGCCACCTCTGTATAGTTGGTTATTTAAAAGTTGATGTGGTTTCTGGCTTTTCTGCAAATATGGGTCATTGAATGAGTGATGACTCGAAAGAAAATGATATTGGTATTTTTTGCAATTTTAATCTTTTTTATTTTGTTTCAGAAAAATTTTAATTTAAAAAATATTCATTTACAAAATAGGCATGTTTAACATTATGAAAAATACATTGTCTTATGCTGTTTTATGTATCTTTTAATATCCACATTAAAATTTCTTATTTTCCATCAAAAAAAATCATGGCTAGTTTTAAACAAAATATATATTGAATAACCTACTATATATCAGTCTACAGACATCCACTAAAACACAACAAGCAATTGAATTTAAAAGTATTTGTTTATATGAAGGATCCCTAGTCAAAACCCACAAGCTTTTAAAATATAATTTAGTCATCTCTATATTAATATATTGTGATGAGCAATATTTCAATAGAAAATATTTTTATGCAACCTTAATCTGACCCTAAACTTTGATTTTGAACCCAGATATAATTTTTAAAAATTAATGGTTAATATGTGGATTTAAAACATATTGTTAGACAATGCAAATACCTCAGAAAATAACAAAATTTAAAATAAGAAGAAAATAAAAATTCCAACATATTATCATGAAAGGTAATGATACACATTACAATTGTACTTTCCAAAGAATTTCCAAATGAAACAAAAGTAAGCCCAATGGTAGCAGGGAGGGACCAGGTGGTTTTTCTCAGATGATTCAGAAGGCAAAAATCTAACTCAACAAACAAATTACTAACAGTTCCTGGAAAATATTAAAAGAGGTATTTTAGAACTATATACCTGTATTTCTAAGTGTGAATCCTTAGAAAATATTCAAGAAATATACTAGTGGCTACATTTTAAGAATATGACAGTCATATTAGCAAAATAAAGACAGTGAACAATACTTCTCTCTGGTGGTCAGGGTTAATTCTCTCTGTTTTAAATAATTCTAAGCGTCAAATAAAAATTCTGTAAATCAAGAGTAATCCTATTAATAACAGTAATGAATTCCTAATTATTTTTTGCGGAACATTAGAGAGAGAATCACTAACTTCCTTTGAATTTGAATTGTGTTAGTTTTTCTTACCTAAAACAGTCTTCATACAACTGTAAATACCTGATTTTGGAGCTAATCTTTCATAAATTTCTTGTATATCTATTTCTTTGTGAAGGCAATAAAACTGACATTTTGCGTTGAGTTTTGGTGGAGCCCTTCTATGGTGAACACTTCACTTAATATTAAAGGGAAAGGGAGAGGTGTAGAGGTGGAAATAAGGACAAGGGAACAGGCACTGGGTGTGAAATAAATGTACACCGGAAGCTGGACCTGTTTACCTCATTCCCATTGCCTTAGTTTTCCCTTGCAAAGGAGAATACATGAAACTGGGTAATTTATAAAGAAAAGGAATTTTTTTATTAAATAATAAATGGGTAGATCATGTATATACATTAATGCATTTATGGGGTACAATGTGGTGATTTCATTTACAATTTGGAATGCTTACATCTTACTGGTACATGTTGGATCTATTCAGTATAGCGTGTGAAAGTCTTAACATAATAATTGAGTAAATGAGGTGAGGGATATATTAACCAGGGATTTATTTTTTACAGTCTGGAGGCTGAGTGTCAAAGGTCAAAAGGGCACATCCTGTGAGGGCCTCCTTGCTAGTGGGAACCCTCTGAGGAATCCAGAGGTGACACCGGGCACCCCATGGCAAGGGAGCATGCTAAGTCAGATCTCTCTTCTCTTTTAAAGCCACTAATGCCACTCGCATGATAACCCATTAATCTCTTAATCAATCATCCATTAATGTATTAATCCATGAATGGACTAATATTTCATGACCCCATCACCTCTCAAAGAACGTACCTCTCAATCCTGCCACATTAGAGATTAAATTTTAACAGAGTTTTGGAAGGGATAAATATTCAAAGCATAGCACTCATAAAACCCACGGTTACCACATTTACAAGATTGAACTGCTCAAGAAGAAACTTTTACTTATGTATAAGACTGGCTTTATAGACAGGTTCAGTAGTCCAAATGGACTCTAAACCCTTAAATCTTCACTAGTTAATTATAACTCTGTATTGCTTTTGGGTAATGTCAGTACTCTGATCTGTCAGTGTTGGAAAAACAGAAAGGCTAGATATAGACAGGGAAGGATGGGGGATCCTAGTAGCAGGGTAATCATTGGGAGGCAAATGAAGGACAGGAGATCAAAGAACAGTGGCTGCAGACAGTTCTCCCGTGTATGCTCTTCCCCTGCGATGCGTGGCCTTGTGTTGAAGGTTATAAAAGGCATCAAAGTCATAGAGCTCATTGTCAAAAAGTGTCCACTGTATCCTAACTTTTGGAAGTAAAGGCCAAACGTTTATACAACTAATTTAAAGATCTATATGTGAAAGCAAAATAAATATATCATTTAGAAGAACACATATATTATATACTATTTTATGTTAGAATAAGAACTTCAGGAAATCCTGAGGTTTTAGGGTGACTGGCTCTATGTGCACAAATTTTGTTACCAATAATTTAGATGAAAAGTTTGGAAAGTGCTCTCAACTTACCTATCTAATCTTGTCTAGTCTGTACCTGACTTACAGAATTATTATGCACAGAATAACAGTCTAACATTGGGAAAGATGTTAGAGAAAAGAATAACTAAACAACACGTCATACAGATGAAGAAAGGAGAATGTTAAAAGATTATATTATCTGACAAGGTTACATACATAATAAGTTGTAGAGGATTCAGACACATGAAATATGGCTCTAGAGTTTCTACTTTTAACCACCGTCCTATACTGCTTCTCCAGTTAGCTGACAGCAAGTGCTAATGGGTTTCCTATATAAGACTTTTTTTTTTCCATTGGGCATGCTTTTGCTTTTCTTTGTGGATTTTTAAATCCAGTCAAGTCTCTGTAGACATCAATAAACACACA
Source organism: Loris lydekkerianus (assembly GCA_963574355.1). Lineage (NCBI taxonomy): Eukaryota > Metazoa > Chordata > Mammalia > Primates > Lorisidae > Loris > Loris lydekkerianus. The sequence continues at coordinate 5,665 of CAUYPK010120135.1, forward strand.
GTCTGCTGCATCAAAAAAAATAAATAAAAGAAAAATATAGAAATAAAGCTTCATAAGTTTATAAGTAAGAAATAGCCAAAAAACAAACTACCATTTTGGCTAGTTGAGGTAATTTCACAAGCCATCAGAATTGTAACTGCTCAGGTGCAGCGCTGTGCTTTATTACCTGGCCAGCATCTCAGTACCTTTGCGTGGTGCTGAGAGGAACCATTAGCTTGGCCTGAAAGTGCTCATTTGTTACCCAGTGATGACAATTACCTGTCTCCTCCTCTTTTATAGACTCTTAATCTCTAAATGGAAAGTGCCATCAGCCAAATTTATAGATATTCTCATTTGAGACAAGGACATGAAATCCAGAGATTATGTTGAACAGCTAGTATTTCAGCAAAACAAGCCCTGAGTTAGCCAGTAAATAACAGGACGGTGCCCAACAGGCAGCAAAGTCAAATGATAGCTGCCAAGGAATAGATGCTTGGTTAAGGGACGTGGGCCAGGTTTTCAGGATCAGGTTGGAATTAAATGATTAACTCACAGGGTTGGAAGAGCTCACTAGGATACCAAGTAAAATCCCACTGCCCCCGAGGCATCCCTGCAGACTGAGGCAGCTGCTGCTTCTGCTATGAGCCTGGATGCCAGCAATATGCAGGCTGAATTCCCTTCTGTTTCCTCAGCTTTCTAATTAATGGTATGAAATACGTAGGAAGTTTTGACCCCATGTTCCATCAAGACATACTTGGACTAGATTATTTCTTCCCTGAGTGTTGCTGTAAATATGCTTCAGGATTTCTCCGTATGATACTCTCAGGAGCCTGCTCCCTCCCTCCTCGTGTGGAAGAGACTTTGGTCCACTTTAGGGCATCTATTCACGAAGTATTCACAAAGCATTTCGGTCAATAGCACTGTGAGCTTCTGGGAGAGCAGGGGCACAGATGAGGAGAGGAGGCTGAAAAGATTAACAGACGTCTCAAGCACACGCACTTCGTGACAGCAAAGCAATTCTGTACCCCCGGGTCTGCATTGGAACCACCAGACTTCTCACGCTTTTCCTTGCCCTGTGCAGTCATGAGGCTCCTCCAGAATACTAGATTCAGGCCTCTGCATCTTCACTGGCATTTAATTCAGTAAAATGCACATAATATGTGATCAGTAATCTTCTGTAGAGTGTCTGAATGACCATTCCTAAAATACTATAATACAGCTGGAAAATTTATGCCTTAAGATTAACAAATATAAAATTTAAGTTCAAGCTACATCTGTGACTGTGATTAGTGGAAACCACAATATCAATGTTAGAGAAATGGGGCTGTTTCTCTTTTTCTTTCTAAAATTGATAATGTAATAAATTATTAATGCCTTCAGTCTTTGATGCCTAAAAGCCCCAAAGACCACAAGAGGAATGTATTCACATTCATTCATTAAGCAAGCATTTATCAAGCTCCTACGTGGGGTAGGCACAATTGAAACCTGCAGAATGACATGCGTTTGACCATGATGGAAGAGGCGACAAAGATCAAGTTTTACTTTTCACTTTTGAGGTTTGCAAATGACCTTGAAATTTGAGGAAAGGGCTAGTATGTATATATTCCTGCTATCTGCAAGGTGTATTATTGAATGCTTAAGAAGCCTTTCTCTATTTTATAGTTCAGAAACCTGAGCATAAAAATTAAGTTAAGCAGCCAGCCCAAATTTTCCAGTGAGTAAGGGTCAAATGAGTTCAATTAAACTATACTTAAAGCCAAACAAAACAACTTATTTGAGAACGCCTTGATGGCTCCTTGCCCCCACATTATTTATTTCTTAAGTCCTTTCCTAGGTTAATTTTCTACTTAATCAATCCAAAAGCCCCAAAACATTTTACTTTTAAAATGCTTTTTCAAAACATTTTGGGGGTGTACAAGTGGTTACATAGTTTGCTTTTGTACATTTAAAATATGCCCTTCACCCAAAAAGTGTACATCGTCCTCGTGGGGTGTGAGCTCACAGATCCCCCTTCCCCCCTCCACTGCTTAATTTCCAGTGAATTTTTACTTCCGTATTTGCACATAGATGTTGATCAATTAGTTCCTATTCGGTACTGAGTACATGTGGTATTTGTTTTTCCATTCTTGTAATACTTCACTCAGAAGAATGTTGTCCAGATCCATTTAGGTTATTACAAAGATACGGGTTCACCATTTTTTCTAATGGCTGAGTAGTACTCCATGGTATACATATACCACATTTTATTAATCTCCTCCTCTGTGGGTGGGAACCGGGTTACTTCCACATAGTTGGGATAGTGACTTGCCGTGCTTACTAGGAACATTCAAGGGTAAGTGCCCTTGTGATAGAATTTCTTCTTTTTTTCCCTTTGAGTAAATATCCAGGAAGCTGATTGCTGGATCGAATGGTAGGTCTACTTGTAGTTATTCGAAATGTTTCCATCCTACTTTGCACAGAGGCTGTACTAGCTTGCTGTCATGCCAACCGTGTATAAGAATTCCTTTTTCTCCACATCCTCACCAGTATCTGTTTTTTAAAAAAACTAAACATGCAAGAGTGCAGAAACTAAGAGAACAAGTAACAGTCCCCTAAATATGTATAAAAAGGGAAATACCTTTGTTGACTTTATTTGCTTTCTAACAATCAGGGAGAGCAAAACAATTTGAAAAGGTATATGACAAAAATAAAGAGAAGAATGTGTCTTCCTTACTACCTCCCTTATGTGCCTTATGGGGAGGATTATGAGAGGAAGTGTAGGAAATAAGATGGAGAGTAGTACAAGAAAATGCTGCAGGTAGGCACAGATATAATTACGGTAGAGATCAAGGACAGGCAGGCGGTGCCACCCCCAGGAGCTCCAGATCCTATTATCACAACATAGTGTGCCCTTGTCCTGTCAGTGTCAATAGTTGTGTAGTCACCACACAGAAAACGTCATAGATATAGCCATTCCTAATTAATCAGGAAGAACATCTGCACCTCTCACTCCTGCAGTGAATAATGATCTGCCAGCTGTGCGGCTAGAATAGGGAATGTGTGAGATTTGGAAAAATAAGGATAATACTTATATCATTTTGACAGAAACTCAAACTTGTGTCATTTATTTTATTCCCTCTAGGAATAAATACAAATTTTCTCTCCTGGAGAAAGCAAATAATTAATTCTTTTTTCTTTAAGCAATGCCCCTGGCTGTTACCCACTTGGTGGCATACCTTTGGTTAATCAAGAAAATAACCACAAAATAAATTGCCTTTTTTAGTTGTTTCTTTGAAATGTTTTCTTTTGCTTCTATATTTATGTCAGTTCCATGCATATTTTTTACAATACACTTTCCCTGTGATTAAAAGCTCTAGTGATCTCCCCCAGCCTATGTAGTTTCTGTGTTTTATGGTTTTGAACACTGACGGGAGCCAGACCGGTTGAGTTCAAATTCTAGTTCTGCCTCTGATAGCTATGTGACTTGTCTTTATCATGAGAGTTTTTCTTATATTTGAGAGCCAAATTCTATGACACTCTCATTCTCTAATTCCTGCACTTCAGTATTTTAAATTTGTCCATTTCTCCCATTAGTAAATAAAACACATCCCTCCCCTACCTCACATGAGTATACCCTCCCTGGATTCATTCATAGCCAGATTGCTTGAGTGATCCACACTCATTATTTCTTCTGCCTCACCTCCCTCCCAATTCCAGTAGGTTCAATCTGGCCACTGCTGCCACCACTTCATTGAAAATGTTCTTATTCTTGCCCCCAATACCTTCCTGTGAATTAGCCAATGAAAAATTGGCTTTACTCATTTTATTTTTCATATGGCATGATGTAACAAAAGTCCTGCTAACTTCACATTCTTTCTCATTCATGCTTCCAGGACAATATAGTAATATTCCTCCAAAATCCACTCCTTCTGTTTCTCTCTTTTGAGACATCGTTGATAAATTCTTATCTTATGTTTGTCACAGTGGAGCTCTTTAGAAGAGGATGCTGAGATGAAGACTTGGGAACAAGGAGGCGCTATGTAGGGATTCTTACATGTGAAAACGGGGGAGAGAGTAGCCAGATGGAAGAGGAGGGATGGCTATTAGGATTAAATGCTGTTGCCAACTAGCCAGTAGTATCGGGAGAGAGTTTTTCTCATGGTAAAGTCCCGGCCTTTCTGTACCTACTTCATTCTGTCATCATGTACACACTGTGCAGAGAAAATCTTGTTCTTGGATCTGTAGGAGAGTTTTGGGGTCGGCCTACTAACTCCACTCGCTATAGACTTCTTAGTTCTTCAAAGGGGAATCTGAGAAGCACATGCCCCTGTCTATCACAAAGTCTTTGGGAATTTTTTTTAATTAATGTCCATGTCATTTAAACACTGATGTCTGTAAATGGATAATACACAAATCTTTACCTCCTTCTAGACTGCTCTCAACTTCCACTTGGATATTAAACTGCTATTTGAATTTTAACGTTTAGAAGTAAAACATCCACATGTACACCCTCAATGTAATTTGAATTCCCAGCATCTATTTCAACACTACTTTGTACATTTTGACCTTGCCCATCATTACCTTAACTTGAAAAGTCTTTAATCTCAATTATGTGTTCAATTTTACATTGTGTTGAATACATGTTCTTATTTACTGTCTGCAAGTGGCTTGGGTTCCCTGGATCATTATTACAATTATTTCAATTGTATTTGCCTGATTAAATCTTGTTCCAATAAGTCTAACCATTCAATTACATCGTGGCTACTCCCAAATGGATGATGTGCCTAGTGAAGAAAAGAATCTGTATCACTTGGAATTTCTAGCCAGAATCTTCATGTAAACCCTGATGCTGCATGCACTACCCAGAGTAGTTCTAGAAATTATTACTCTTTTGATTTCCAATAACACAAATGCCAAGATTGAACATCCTTTGTCAGTAGTTCTAAAATATAATGAATTCCAACCTATTCTGTTTAACATAGTTACTAGAAATAAAACTATATATTTTCTTATCTTGAGGTAATGAGAGTTTTTATCGATAAATTTATAGTACATTTGTAAGCATAGTTTAAATAGGAACTATATTTTATTGAAAATTATTCTCACTTTTAAAGATGATTCTTGCCTTCTTTCTGTGACATATACTGAATTGTGCCAGCAAGCTCATTTATCTGTATAGAATCAAGTGATAAAAAATAATGTGAAAAGAAGAACAAGGAGAAAAATAGTATTTATTAAATGACCTCTTGTATAATATTGGTCTACAATGATGCTACAAAATCACAGTTTTTAAAAATATTCCAGTCAATTGCATTGTCTAAAATGATTTATCATTTCCAATAGGCTCTGCTCAGTAATAAAATACAATTTATGGAGCACTCAACACTTCTTAGAGCCTATGAATAGTTATATACTTGTCTAGTACACTTAGAGGTTTTCATAATTTATTTTAGAATGTGAGTTTATAAAGGGAGAACCAATCACCATACTTTTCCACCCTATACATTACACAGAGAAAATGGTTGACAAATAATGTACAATTTCATAAGTCCAAAATTAGCTATATTTTTCATCAGTCAAGAAGAATGTTTGGCTTTCCAAGAGTATTTTCAAAAGAAGTTATTTGTATAGTTATATCCAAATCTCTACCATGAGACTTAAACAGAAGAGTTGTCTCTGAAATACAATTCCATACATTATAAACTTTCTGCATATATGTGTGCGATCTTTATGAAAATAAGTATCAAAACATTATAAGTTGAATAATCCCATAAAGTAAATATGCAGAATTCTGAGAAATAAAAGAAGTCTTGAATTCTTTAGGGTAGAGTAAAACAGCTACTAAATAATTGTAAGATACTGTGTCAGAGACAGTGAAATACTTTATATTTTAGAAAAAGCACATAGAATTTGTCACAATGTTAGAACTTACATAATACTTTCTATGATTTTAAAGTCTTAGGAATATACTCCTCCACTACAACAAATAGGAAATAACATTGTACTTCCAACAGGTTTGTTTATTGTATGTCCAACAAAGAAACTGACGTGACTCCCAATCAAGATTTATAGAAAATTAAAGTTTCAGAAAATGTGCTTGACTATCTCTTTTAGAAGAACTACCATTTTCAAAGGAAAAGCATATTTTTGTGTATCTCTGTAATCTGAATGTGTTATATATGGTAATGACATATACCATGTATTTTCACTACATATATGTCTATATTTGCATTTTCCCTGCATTTTAATACACTTTTAATAATTACCACTAAAATAGTCTGAAATAAACATGTTTATCATACATTAAATAGCTAGAAATCATATACAGCTCTAATTACAATATATACATGACAAAAAGATCTAAATCGGTATAATTTTAAAAATTGTTTTAATGACACTTAATACCAACAGACTAGAAAACCTAGATTAAAAATTGTTAATAGATTATATATTCTATTAATAAAGGAAATTGACAAGTAAAATAATTGCTTGCTTAAAAAATACATAATACATGATAATCTCAGATAATTTATGAATGTGATTTATTTCTGTCTTAGTTTAATCAAATAAAGGCAAATATTTTCTTTGAATGTAATACAAAACCATTTTCTTTTCTTTTCTCTTCTTCTTTTTTTTTTTTTTTTTTTATAGAGACAGAGTCTCACCCCATGGCCCTTTGGAAGAGTGCCGTGGCATCACACAGCTCACAGCAACCTCCAGCTCCTAGGCCTAAACTATTCTCTTGCCTCAGCCTCCTGAGTAGCTGGGACCACAGGCGCCCGCCACAACACCTGGCTTTTTTTTGTTGCAGTTTGGCCGGGGCTGGGTTTGAACCTGCCACCCTCGGCATATGGGGCCTGCGCCCTACTCACTGAGCCACAGGCGCCACCCACAAAACCATTTTCAATAGTGTAAATGCAATTTAAATTAAAGAGACAATAAGATAGTGTATTGTTTTTTTAAAGATTTTATATTAGTTATCCCCTGCCTGTACACATGTGAAGCCTCTCCTTTATCAACACCCCCCACCTGATTGGTACATTTGTTACAGTTCATGAGCCTACAATGACACATCATTATTATACAAAGCCAAGATTTTTCATTAGAGCTCACATTTGATATTACACATTTTATGAATTTGGACACACTTACAACACGTATGTCCACCATTATGAATGATACAAAGTATGTTCATTCCCCTGAAGATCCTCTATGTTTCACTAATTCATCTTCCCTGTTCCCAGTTCTGGTAACCAGTGATGTTTTTATTGTCTCTATAATTGTGCCTTTTCCAGAATCTCTTATATTTGGTGTCATAAAGTATGCATCCTTTTGAGGTTGGCTTCTTTTACTTACTAATGTTCATGCAGCTCTCCTCATGTCTTTTCATCAACTGATAGCTCCTTTCTTTTTAGCACTGAATAACATGCCCTTGTCTGGGTGTACCAGAGTTTACTTACCCATTCCCCTGAAGAAGAACATCTTTGTTGCTTCCCAAATTTTGATAATTATAAATAAAATTTCTATAAATATTTGTGTGTAGGTTTTTGTGAGAACATAAATTTTCAACACTTTTGGGTAAAAATCAAGAAGTGTGATTACTTGGTCATGTGGCAAGAATATGAGTAGTTTTGCAAGAAACCATCAACTCTCTGCCAAAGTGACTATAAGATTAGCATGCCCAACAGTAATGAATGAGAGTTTCTGTTGTTCCACATTCTCGCCATATTTTATGTGCCATGTAAATTTTTGTGTCTTTTCACAATTTCATGGGTTTTTACTGTAGATCTCAGCAACCTCAACATATGCTTCTTTTTCTCCATTATTATGTGCTTTCATCTTTTCACTTAAAGGAAGCATTTTATGGCTTTTTTGGACATATCTCAACTTCCAGAATCACTACTTGCAGTTGGGAGCTATTAAGTACATAAAATTTACTTGAATGCAAATACTGGCATACCATGACGATCGGCCAGATAACCCAGATGGCTGCTTACTAACAGGTGGGTGGGTGGTATATCCAGCATGGATACACTATAGGAAGGAATGGTTTCCATCCAAGACAGTACTAATCAGAATGTCATGAGATTACATTACACGACTCAGAGTTGAAGTGAGTTTTAAGACTTATGAATTATTTATTTCCAGAAGTTGTCATTCAATATTTCCAGACTGCAGTTGATCATGGTTAGCTGAATCTACAGAAAATAACACTTTGGATAAGAGGGGCTTCTGTATCTCACGGTTGTTTTAAATTGTGTTTCTCTGATAATACATGACGTTAAGCATCTTTAATATGCTATTTGCCATCTGTATATCCTAACTGGTTATGTGCCTGTTAAGCTCTTTGGCTTATTGTTTAATCATGTTGATTGTTTTTTTGTTGTTGTTGTTGGGTTTTAAGAATTCTTTGTATATTTTGGATAATAATCATTTGTGAGATAGGTCTCTGCAAATATTTTCTCCCATTCTGTGGCCTATATTTTTATACTCTTGATAATGCCTTTTGCAGAGCAAAACCATTTTTATTTTCATAATGTCCATCCTATCCATTTTTTTCTTTCATGGATCATGCCTTTTTTTATATCTAAAAACTCATTTCAAAACCATAGATAAACTAGCTTTTCCCCTATTTTATCATCTAGTACTTCAAATACTGTGGTCCCCAGTCCCCAAGGCTGAGGTAATATGGAGTTTATAGTATTAATTTATTTAGTTCTTTGATTTCTTTGAACAGAATTTTTGTATGTATTTTGTCAGATTTATACCTAAGAATTAATTGTTATGGTGTTAATATAAATACTATTGTATTTTTAATTTCAAATTCCGCTTATTAATTTCTAGTACATAAGAAAGTGATTTATTTTCATATGTTAACTCTATATCCTTTAATATTTTTGTGATTTCTTAGTTTTGTTTCATTTGTCAAACTACTTTTCTTGAAATATATATATATATACACATATATATAATAGACATATGTATGTAAACCATATGCATAATGGCATTTCCTGCTGTTCAATGACTAGTTAATTTCAAACCAGTATATTTCTTGACTTTTTTAGGAATTTTTCTTAAAACAAGAAATATATGAAACATGCCTAGTCTTGATATATAGGACTTCAAATTAAAAATGACATGAAATGATCAATAAATAAAATAGTTCTTATCTAAGATTTTTAAGGGATTAAATAAAAGATGTACATAAAAGAGATGTAACTAGAAAATGTTTTCAACATAAATTTTTACAAGAAAAAACTGAATGCAATGTAATTGTGAACACTGCAAGAGTCATAAAATAAATTATTTCACTACCTTAAAGGAGTTAAAATATGATAAAAATTATTAAGCTAAATATATTTAACTATATTCAAATTTATGGGAATATATATACATATATATATACATATATATATATACACACATATATAATTTGAAAACAAACTAAAAAATAGGAATCCTAAAGCCTTGGCTCTACAAACAAGCCATATTGGCCCCACATTCATGATATGCACATATGGCATGGAAAACTCACTCTATTATATATACTGCACAATGGGTATCCTTTTTAGAGATAAACAATAAAAAATTACAGTAAATTAATGATGAACAATGAGAAAATATGCCATGCTTTGTCTGTATATAAAAGGGAGGAACTACAACATATGCTTCCAATTTATTTAATCTTCTTTGTCTATTGGAAACATACCTCTGCCTTTTCTAAAGGCTGTTTAATAAATATGGTGCAAGCTACTTATAGGAGATTGTCACTCAGTAATTCATGTTGATACTATTACACTAGAGAAAGTTATTCACTCACTCTTTATTTTCTCCTGTCTTACCATGAACCAGAGATTATTTTTTTAAATTATATTCAGTTCTAAAAGAGGAATAGCTTTCCCAAAGGCAGAGAAACTTTGGGAGAGCAACAATCACCATTCTGGCTGTGAACGTCACCCTCTATAAGCAAATCTGACAAATAAACATGATCTCCAAGTTATCTACTTCCCTGACCATCTGCTAGTATGGCATGGTGCCCTCACTCAAAGGGCATTGCCAATTTTGTTTTGAAAAATAAAATATTGGGAAGAGAAGGTGACTAAAACTGCCTTTGCAGAAGCAGGACTTGCACTGCATAGATCTGCATTCTGGTTTTTGATTTCAGTTTTGTTCTTATATTATTTTGGCTCTTTCATCTTATTTGCTAAAGGAGAGGGGAGGGGCATGCTAAGTGAATCCTTGAACAACATGGGGAGAGGAAAGACTCAGAACAAAATAAACTTTCACTTTCTCATTAAAACTGGCAATGTGTGAAATTACAAGCATCATTTTGTCTATGTGATGGTCATTCTCAGCAGCAGCATCCACATTTACCAACACATACACTTTATTAAAAAAAATCAACCTTATAAAAGGAATGAATAAGAGTGAGATTAAGGGAGTTTAGGACTTGCTTCACAGAACGTTTTGCAATTAATAGTTTAGGCAATTGAAGAACACACCAGTAGTATGCCTATGAGATAATGGAATCAACCAGTAGGTACTTCATTCAAATGAAATCCCCTGAAAGACATAACCATCCAATCTAACATTAACAGAAAATTAAGTGATCTCAACTGCAAACCTTTTATAATACTGTTTTGGCTTAATTTTTTTTCAAGAAGCTCAAATACCTGGTTAATAAGCAAGGAATTTTGTAGGTCATTGAATTTAATTTACTTCGGTTTGTTTCTTTACTCTTTCAGTAGACTTTTTTGTCTTCTTCCAAAAATACAATCACATTAAAGTCAAATGCATGCTTTCCACAAGGTTTTATGTTTCTCCATATGCTATGATTACAGAAGATTGGCATCAATTCTCATTGATGTGAAACAAGACAAATAATCTTGTTCTCCAGTGATCTTTGTTCTCAGAAGTGTGGAAGGTAACAGGCTAACAGCAGGCCTACCTTTATAGCTTTCACATTCCAGTGATGCTGACTACAGTAAAATGTATAATAGATTTGTCAGTAAGAATCCATATTAAAGAAGGGAGTATTTCATGTCAATTTTTGACTCCTTCACAGTGTATATTTCTTTATATAGGCTCATCTTCTCTTTCAAGGTAGATACATGTAATTGTGCGGGTGTTCACCACATCCCTGGGTGCCGGGCTCAACTACAACTTGAACTTTAGCTTAGAAATGAAAACAATGTAGCCTAAACATCTGTACCCTCATACTAATCAGAAATAACAAAAACCTTTGGCAAGATTCATAATAGACAAAAAAGGGAAAATGCAAATAAAGAACAGAGCAAAACGTTTAAATAGCTAAAGGGAAACATATTTTTAAAAATAGAATAACTACATTTCTTGAAATATGCAAAATGTCAAAACACATAAGAATGGACTTACAGAAGTGAAAAAATATTAAAAAATGCTTGTATCCTGTCATAATCCACTTTGCCAAAAAGATGCCATATCCATGTGATATTTAGAAAATTTCTTTAAGACTTTCAAACATTCAATCAGTTTTTACAAGTTGATACAGACAGGAAAGTTAAGTTAAAAGAAAGAGGAAATAAAAACATATTGTGCACATTGGCATATGAGGTCAGTACACCTTTATTTAAAAAAAATTTTTTAAAAACCAACGATAGGCCCAATGAATACTGTAAATTTACATGATAGAAATTATAGATAGAACTTTATTAACTCAGTGTAACGATGCATCAGAAATTATATATCGTGATCAAATGCAGCATCCCTAGAATCTGCTGCCTACATAACTGTGATGTCCCCATGGCTGGTCCCCTCACGTCCAACTCCCCTCCATGTAGTCTATTCTGTATCTGGCAGTGTTTCTCTTAAAGCAGGCCTATGATCAGACCACTCTGCTTAAAGTCTTGTATTATCTTCACATCTCATGTGTAATAAGGTCAAAGCCCTCCCAAGGCCATGAGGTCCTGCATCATCTGCCCCCAGCCCTATTGCACACTACTCTCATCGCCTACCTCCACCAGACGTCACCCTTGGTCATTCTGTTTCAGCCAGTCTGGTCGTCCTGCTCAAAGCCTGCTTCAGCTGTGTGAGTTTGATTGCTTGTTCCTTCTGCCTGAAATGTTCTTCCTTCCGTTATCCCATTGGCTTATCCCTCTATTTCTATAATTTTTTTCTTAAATTTCACGCTATTGCAAAGCTTCTTCTCTAACAAATGCTACAGAGGGGTATACATCAAACATGGCTTGGCATGGTACATATTCTTTACATTTTTCCCACAGCACCATTTAGCATCTACCTCAGTGAGAACAGTCACTCTGTTGTGTCCACAGACGTATGTGAGTGTCAGTAGAGAAAACAGGCAAAAGATGCAAATGAGAATCATACGGAAATCCAAATGGAGAAGTAGATGAAAAGGAGTTTAAAAGCACAAACCCTGGACCAAACAGCCTGTCTGGAATCTCAACTGTACTACCATTAGCTGTGTGATTTACAACAGAATACTTCTCTGGGCCTCAGTTTCCAATATGTATAACTGAGATAATAGTTTTTAACTCATACGTAAGTTATTAGGGAGTAGAATGAAAGGATAACAAAATTAATATAAATTAAGGGCTTAAGAGAATATCTGGAATATAGCAATTGTTATACAAATTTTTGTTACACAAACATAAAAATACACTTGAAATCAGAAGAGGTTCAAGAAATTTTAATTTACATAGAAACTAACAAAAAACCTCTAGGTCATCAGAAATTAGAAAACTAAATATTATGAAATGTCTATTCAGTTATAAAAATTGAAAATCAGAATGTAAATTGTACATTTTGGAAATGGTTGTGACACTTGAGAATTTGAATATACCTGTTTCCCATTTTATAGTATTCTTACTGCCTGATTTAAACGCCCCTAAATATTCATTTATATTTCCTATGCATAGGGATGTTTATTATTTATATTTCATACGCATAGGGATTACCTGTAATAATAGGAGGTTGGAAGCAAGTAAATTATCCATATGGATATGTATATAAAATTCAGTGTTGTATCTTACGGAATACTAAATAAAAATCAGTACTATAGAGAATAACACTGGGGGAAAATTTAAGGATATAGACACAGCCATGAATATATCTTTATATAAAACACATTCAAGTGGATAGCTATGGAGTGAAAAGGAATAACATTTGGGATGGGTTAAAAGTATAATTTAAGAATACATGCTTTTTTATAAATGAAGAATAAACCAGATTTTGATAGGCTAGTAAATTAAACATTTTGAGGTAAGGGGGACTCTGTGGCCCTCCTTGAACAATGCCTTGTCGATTTTTTCAACAGTCTTTCATGCAAAAATCAGTCTTGAGCACTGTGGATACCTATAGAATAATAAAAACAAATTATGGAGATAAGCATGGTTCTTTCAATATGAGAGGAAAAAAAGTAGAAGCAAATTTGACATTGTGAGATTTTGTATTTATTCTCTTATTCATTGCTCTTATCTAGTAACTTCTAACTTAAACCTTAATGCTGAAGGCTCAGAATTTATGAGCACTTACAGACTGAAAAAAATGCACCACAAAAAGTCTTCTGGATAGTCACTGGATAAAGACAAATGATATTCAAGAGCAATCACAATTATGTTTTCATCAGAAAACATTGCTACTATGAAATGAAATCTAGACTTTCTCATAGAATTTTAAATTCTTCCATTCTTGGATTCATATATTAGAATTCAAAACTACTGACAATAATTTCATATATATTATGATCACATCAATATTTTGACAGTTAACTAAAATCTTTTTATTTAGCACACGTTCTTAATGTTTACAGTATTGCATATTATCTCACTAATCTTTCTACTTAAACACAAATGTGTGTTTAGAACAAATATAGAAAATGCTGGACTAAATTAGTGAAAAGTCTCAAGGGTCCTCAAACTTTATAAACAGTGGGCCAGTTCACTGTCCCTCAGACCGTTGGAGGGCTGGACTATAGTTAAAAAAAAAAAAAAAAAAAACTATGAAAAAATTCCTATGCACACTGCACATATCTTACTTTGAAGTAAAACAAACAAACAAATAAACAACAACAACAACAAAAAAACAGGAACAAATGCAATCACACTGCAGCATGTGGTCCGCGGGCCATAGTTTGAGGACCTCTGGTAGAATCATTTTACAAAGATCATCATTACAGTCTTTTCAGCCACGCATGGTCTGGTCATTTGAATTTAGCTCACCAAGAATTCTGTCTACTGGAGTGACAAAAAAATAAAATGCCAAAGCAAAGAAAGAACACTACTCCATCACATCGAGAAGTGAGAATCTGGTTTCTTAACTGACTGGCTGCCCATTAGTGTTTAGATTGAGTTATATCCCCAGTAGCAAATATTTACTGAGCAGATGTGCTATGGATAGATCAAGATACAAACAAAACCCTTGTTCTTCTGTAGCTTCCTTGCTATGGGGGAAACATAAACAAATAAAAATTGAACCGACATAAAAGGTCTGTCAGTGATAATTACTATAGAGAAAAATAGAGCAAGCACAGTGATGCAAAAAAGACAGACGTGCTGTTTTAGAAATGAGTCTGAGAAGGTTTCTTTGAGAAGGTGGCATTTGAAAGAAATTCTGAATTAAATAAAGAAGTAAGAAATCTGCCAATATTCAAAGACACTATTCAATGGAGAGGAAAGCAAATTTCAAGTAGAGAAAAGCCCTGGTGCAGAAATAATATTGGTTATGTGAGAAAATGGCAGAAGACCCAAAGAGCTCGAGTTCCATGGTTAACGAGATGATGAGGAAATGAAGTGGGACCAAAGTTCTGTTAGGAGGTCAGGAAGAAAACAAGAGCTGCAAGGAGTCTCATCCTAAAATGTAATGGTTGCTGGGTCTAGGGAGGTAGGAGAGGATGTTGTGTGGCAGGTGAGACTCAGCATTACTGTAAAGTAGAGCAGGAAGAATGTGCTGGGGATGTGGACGGAAGAAAGAGAAGAGTGAAAACGACAGGGTTGAGACTTGAGCAATTTGGTGGATGGTGGTACAATTTATTGACATAGACAATGGATGAGAGGAGAAGGGGAAAAAGGAGTGTGCTTTGGGACATACTAAGTTAGAAATATGCCTTTATAAAAGTGGAAATGGTGAGTAGACAACTGAATATATTTGTCTGGATTGAAAGGGGCAAGTGTACATAACTAGATACACCTGTTTGGGAGTCAACTTTTCTCATTTTTCAATTGAGGGTACTAAACTCAGGAGCTAAAGACTCATAACATTTAAGACAGTCATATATCTACCTCTAATTGACATGCTTATGTACAAGTATATATCTCTACAGTCATATAAAAAGAAAAAGGACATTGTAAAGAATTGGACATAGAGACAGTTATTACTGGAGGAAGGATTTCTTTATAAGTCCTCTGCTGTGGCTACAATAGGTATATTAGATGATAAACTTGCTATGAAACTAACATAAGGATCATCATTTTATGAGTATAATCCATAGAAGAATGCAAAACTA
The DNA here is from genome assembly GCA_963574355.1 of Loris lydekkerianus. Classification (NCBI taxonomy): domain Eukaryota; kingdom Metazoa; phylum Chordata; class Mammalia; order Primates; family Lorisidae; genus Loris; species Loris lydekkerianus. The sequence continues at coordinate 21,125 of CAUYPK010120135.1, forward strand.
TTTTTAAATTAGTTCAAAATAGATAAACTTTTGGCTAGACTAACTAGAAATAGAAAAGTAAATCTCTAGTAACCTCAAAAAAAAAAAAGTAAAATCTGTAGTAACCTCAATCAGAATGACAAAGGGGAAATAACAACTGATGCCACCTAATTAACAGATGTATATGTAAAAATAAAAATTTAAAATAAATGTTAATTTTAAATATTTAAATTTAAATATCTAAATTTTTAGCATTAAATACTTAAAGGATTTCTCCTAAAAGGATGAAGTAATTAAAATTAAGCTGGCTACATTCCTAATATTTTAGAACCTATCCTGACAATATAAACAAACTGGAATATTCTCATAGGCCAAAATTAGCCTTGTTATCACAAAACATTGAGGTAAAAATTAATTTTAATGGATTTTCAGAAAAGTTGGTGACCATGCAGTAATTTCTGTAATGATGATAGAAAGCAATGAGAAAATAAATGCAGGATTAGTGGCTATCATAACATTTTAGCCCAACTGTGCTCAAATAAGCATTGTTAAAACTGAACAAGCAGCAGTGTTTGAAAAGAGTTCAGCATTGTTCAAAACAGAAATGGATAATAACATAAAGATATAAAGCTTTATTAACTTGAGGTCTTTAAATGGCTGATATTTCAGATTTGTCTGTAATGCTCCCTGCAATAAACTTCAATATTTATTTTTCTACACAGACATGCATAGAGTAGACTTACAGAGACAAAGTGATGGTATAAATATTTCAGATGAGGTTAATTACTGAGGTGATGTAAAAACACTATTAGCTAACCATCCCTCAAATACATCAGAAGTTTAGCCACCTAGAATGTGTATAGATATTTTTAATTTAATTGCAATTCAGTTTATCAACACACGGCCAAAAAGATATCTTGTGTATATAAAACAGACAGATAAATTGAAAAAATATTGAGATTTAACATGAAGAACAAACTATAAGTGACTACTTGGAAATTTGAATAAATAACTAATATGTGTATGCAACTTTATGGAAGTTTTCTTTTTTTCCTTTTTAAGAATTTTAACACATATTTGGAATTGTATGACCATCAATATAATTAGGACGAGTTTAATAACTATTCCCCCATCAAAAAAAATTTTTCTTCATGCAGCCATTCATAACCATATTCTCCCCCTAGCCCTGTTGTACTCAATTCTGGGACAGCAGACAGATGCTTAGCAGCGGCCATTAGGAACCCTGCTGCTCTGCAGGAGGTGAGTGAAGGGCCCCCACAGAACGTTAATCTGTATTTACGGCCCCTCCTCACCTCTGGCATCTGCCTGAGCTCTGCCTCTGGTCAGCTCAGCAATAGTTTCAGATTCTCCTAGGAGCCTAATCCCTGTGAACTGTGCATGCGAGGGATCTAGTCAGTGCGCTTCTTATCAGAAACTAAGGCCTGATGATCCGAGATGGAGCTGAAGTGGCGATGGTATCTTGGGCCCTCTAGTTGCGGGGAAACAAGCTCAGGGCTCTCACCGATACTACTTTGTGGCAAGTTGACTGTTTCCTTATACAGAAGAACCTCCACAGTTGACTATCTCCCTACACCAACCACCTCCTCAAGTTGACTTAATTGTCATAGGCCAACATGCATCAGACAGTGGGCCTAGTTGTTTATCTTCACCACCTCTGTATGTTGACCAGTTTGTTACAGTCCCTTGGGTGGTCAAATTACAGAGGTTCTATGGTACAAAGTAATAAAAACAAAAATAAAATGCACAATAAATGTAATGTGCTTGAATCATCCCCAGTCCATGGAAAATTGTCTTCCACAAAACTGGTCCCTGGTACCAAAACGATATCTACATGATATTGTCTTACCAGCTCTAGAAGCTCAGATATTGAAGACTGCTGCCCTGGCCCCATATCCTAACCTAGAAGCAACGCAACAGCTCTCAGTCAGTTTAGGGCTGTCTTTTCGTGAGTGTTTTCTTCCTTTATTAAATGTATATTTCAGACTGCATATTTTCTTTTCAAATATAGTCTGTTGTTTTCCCAAATTAAAAAGGAAGCTGTGTTCCCAATTTTTTTTAATTCCATGGAGGCATATTTTTCAAATTTGTGATAATTATTTGAAACATATTTTCCTGAGAAAAGAATAAAACTGAGGCTTATAATGCAGTGGAGTGACTTACTCTTATGTAGTTGGTTTTTGCCTCTACCCTTAGTAATAGAGGTAGGCAAATGTGTGATTTTCAATAAACAAAGATTTTTTTCTCTTTATATGCCATGAAAATATATTGCTACCTGCAAACATTGCTTATTATTGTGATTCTATATTTATGTTTACTGCTTAATCGCCCAGAGTTTAAAAAGAAAAAAAATCTACAGAAGATCCTGACTGCAACCCCAGCTTTTGCAGTTGTAAGACTTAAGTTCCCACCCAGGCTTTGCTAGTCCCCTTCTTGGAATGTCCTTGTTGGCTCCTTTGGAGAGGCCACCGTGGAATCTTCTCTCTACACCCTACTATGGGGACCTTCGTTGCTCTCCACAGCTACTGGCAGCCCTTCTACTTACTTGTGGATTTAGGGAACCGGAGATCTCTCAGATTCCCCAGAAAGAGAGTTTATGTCTTGTTCCTTATTGTCCTTTTATATTTTAGAGGGTGTTTTGTTTTGTTTTATTTTGTTTTGTTTTGTTTTTTAAGAATGGAAGATAGGTGAACTTCATGTCCAACCTTTCAACTGAAAATACCAGATGCAGCATTTCTCCAAACAGCTTGTTTCAGTGTCCAAACTTTCTCAAAGGGACCTGGAACCCACAAAAAATATCACTTACCTGATATTGTCTCACCAGATCCAGAAGCTTAGTTATTGATTATCATTCAATTCTTTTATACTTAAAACTCATGTTATTTTTCAAAAAGAATATGCATAATATAAGCACTTCCACTTAATAGAATCGTGCAAATACCCGGCTTTCATCTTTTGTTTTGATTTTAAACATATCCATAGCTAGGGAAAAAGTAGATTGAATCCCAAGTGGCTTATCCTTTTGCTAATCTGAAAGTACTGCATTAAACTTAAATATAAAAAATACATTCTTCAAAATCAATAAAAGATCCAGTTACAAATTTAGTCTCTAAAGCCCCATGTGAAGTATTTTTAACCACAATTAGATCTCCTGTTCATTCACTCTAAGCCAGAACAGAGAGATTTTTAATTAAAAAGAGACTGTAAGTGATATATAATAACACAGCAGTTGACACACAGTAATTACATTATTATCATTGTGTTTTTCCAAGATTTTTATGCTGGGAGATATTGGAAAGTCCCAAGAACCCACTTTGTAACAGTACATACAATAAGAACTAACTCAAATTAAGAGAGATCACCACAGCAATTATTTTCTTTTTTTTTTTTTCCCCAAGGAAATTATATGGTCTTTTAGTTAATGTGTGTATAAATCTGTAATTATACTAAATTTTCTCTCTGTGCAACTCAATAATGACTTAACAATTATCATTTGTTAAGAGACTTCAGCAAAGATGTTAAAGAAACTTTGAAGTCATTTGCAGAATTACAAAGTTCGGTAGTCTTTATAAGCAGTGGTCTCAAATATCCTTTTGTGATAATTCTGAAGAATCCTGATTCTGTTCCATTTAGCATAAATAGATGCATGCATGTACATGCACAAACATGCTCACACATGCACGCCCACAGATACACATACATATATATATGTACAAATGGATGAGTTTTAACACTTGCAATGCAAGCACTCCATATAACTAAAAAATAAATTAGTTCTTACTTTCAGCAGAAATTTTCATCATACACAATATTAATAAAGGTGATAATTTTCGGTTTTGATTTCTTAAAAAAGTATCTCTACCTGTCTAATGATTGTCATACTGTGACATCTCCTGAGATGGATTTTAAAAGTTGAAATCTATAGTGCATCTTGGAATGGGTACAGGTGAATGCACTAATGTACACAGCTATGATTTAACAATAAAAAAATAAAAATAAAAAAAAATAAAAGTTGAAATCTTTTATCTATATTAAAACATTAAGCATTGTCTGTCCTTAACCCTACCGCTGCTTTAATTTTATTCAACTATTATTTTATCAGGTCATTCCATTTTGAACATATTTAAAGCATCTTCCATGCTATTTGCCATATTGGAGCATTCAACCACAAAATTGTTTCCCCTTATCTTGACAACCTCCTTGCTCATACCTTCCTTGTCATACTTTATCTCTACACTCAACTCTACCTTTCTCATTTTTTCTTTGAACATTCAAACCTTTACATATTACTCTGTCCTCACTTCCATCAATTCTTCTCTGTAGCTAATCTTTAAGAAGGAGGCTTGTCCTAACTTATTTCTAGATTATTCTGTGACCAGCCAACCATCTTAGTGGTCAAGAAATTCTTTCTTGAATTTTTCTAACACTTTTTCAACTCATCAACACATTTATATATATTTTTGTATCATTATTTTCCATGGGTTTTTCTTATGTCTCTCAATTATAGTATGTTTGTATAGGAAGGAAAGATAAACGTGTTTATCTTTTTAGTCACAAAAATATTCAGTGCAGTTGTTCTATTAAATGCAATTGATTGAATTGCTGCGAATCAATATTTTTTGTACATTGCTTAGCTGCTAATTTTTTTAAACAATGTCATTTAGGTTAAAACTCTGGGGAAAAATTTTGTCATGATACTTTTTTCTTCTTTCTTATGTTCAATGACATTGCTATGCATAAAATTAATCTTAAACACAACTTGAAATATCCATTATAATAATCAATATTATTCCAGGAATATAATTGATGTTAAAATAAGCTTCCTGTTGATATCACTTTTAGTTTGATCATTTAAAACTTAGAATTACAATTTTTCACATTTTAAGAGTATCTAAACAAATTATTACCAAAGAATAACAAGGAAATATTGGTTGTTGGCTAATAGGAAAAGTTTTGAGTATAAAAGCCATGGATCCTATACTTATTTGCTGCTTTAATACAAACAGATTTCTAAATTTCTCTACAGAATACTTGTATTGGTTATCTCAGGCTATAAAATACCATAGACTGGCTGGCTTAAGCAACAACATTTGTTTCTCACAGTTTTAGAGGCTGGGACGTTCAAGATTAAAGAGTTGACAAATTAAATTCCTGGCAAAGGTCCTGTTTCCTGGATTGCAGATAGCTGCCTTTGTGCCATGTTCTCACCTGGTTGAGAGACAGCTCCAGTTTCTTGTTCACTTCTTACAAGGTTGCTAATCTCATCATGGGAGACGAGATGCTTATAAAAACTACTGAGGTGCAACACTTGTGACATCTAAACTCACTTACTCACCCTCACATTGAGGTGGGGGATGCTTCAACATATGAATTTAAGGAGCAGGAAGAGGGGACACAAACATTGAGCCCACACCAATAATTGTCTGTTAAATGAAAATATATAGAATCTTAAAAAACGTTCTTAACTAGGGCCTGAGACTTTCTAGCACAAACCCTTCCCAGGTCTCTGCTTCATGTCCTGCTCTCCCCTCTCATCACGCTAGTCTAGACAGAGTGGTCTAAGTTCCCTTAAAACAACTTTGCTGGTGGTGCTGTCTCTGACATGAAGATTCTACCCCAGGTCTTCACACTAATGGTTTCTTCAGATCTCTCAGAGCATGTCTGCTTGTTATCTTCACATGCGCTACAGTTAGACATTTCTCTACTGTTTTTATTTACTTCTGAACTATCTTTGCTAATAAAAGTTAAACTTCATAAAAGCATAGACTTGACCATTTCCATTGCTGAATTCCTAGTTCCTAATCTGTGTATGCCGTAGTAAGAGTAGGCAGTATATACTTTCAAAACAGCTAATTAAAGAATTTGGAAATTAGAATTTAGTATCCCATATGAAAGCATTCAATAAATGGTATCTGTATTAATGTATACATAAAATAGAGTTAATTGTTTCAACCTTAAAAATATAATCAAAATAGGGCAGTGCCTGTGGCTCAGTGGATAAGGTGCTGGCCCCCTATACTGAGGGTGGTGGGTTCAAACCCAGCCGCGGCCAAACTGCAACAAAAAAATAACCGGGCATTGTGGCAGGCGCCTGTAGTCCCAGGTACTCAGGAGGCTGAGGCAAGAGAATCGCCTAAGCCCAAGGATTTGGAAGTTGCTGTGAGCTGTGATGCCACAGCACTCTACCAAGGGTTAATAAGTGAGACTCTGTCTCAATAAAAAAATAATAATAATAATAATTGTCAAAATAGTTGTGTTTTAATATATAGGCTCAGGAAAAATGGTGCAAATTTTGAAATAAGAAAGGTATTTGTATGTGATTTTATTTGGTTCTTTATACACTTTTCAAATAATTTACCTTCCTATGTTAATTACATACATTACATTTAAAGTAATTAGTATGCAGGTAAGTGTTTTTATATAAATAGTCAAAGTGGTTTGAATTGACTAAAACAGAATTTTATTTTCCCACAAAATAAAAATGCTCTCAGTTGCTGAAAGGCAGCCAATGACCTATGAATCAGATACTGGAAGAAGGCAAAGAGGATTTAGTAGAACATCAGCACCACATAGTACAGAAGCGAGTGAAATAAAACACCCTGTGCCCTTTGATGTCTGTTAAATGAAAATATATATTGTCATCTTTATTCTTTTACACCTTTATTCTTTATCATCAAATTTTCTCCCATGATTTACCATCTCAATCACACATTCTTCTCCTGTCATTTTCCCTCTGATAATCTCTGTACATAATCTCTCATAATTTCATCTTCTCATCCCTTTTCATTATTTTCCATTTTATTTTTGTAAAAAATAACAAATATTGAATATATTAAGTAAAAGATATAAGCTGAAAGTGATAAATGGTAAATAAAAGAAATGGGGAAACATAGTGTTAGTATCACCTCTCTTCATACCCAGACCCTCACCAGGAACTTTCAACTATTGCCACTCTTATGGTTTCCACAGCTAGAAATGTAGGAATCTAAATTTCCTAACTCTCTTATTTACTGATTACATGAAGTGTTATTAGATGTTATTGCCTTCACTTTTGAAATGACTCCATTTTCAAAGAGCAGTTTCTTTGCTTGTTTGCTCCCTGATATATTCACAGAATATAAAAACACTTTTAATACAAAAATATAAGTTAATTTTTAAAAATGAGATCTGTCATCCTTGAAATCTATGTCCCCAATACTTCTCTATTAGATGTTGGCAATGGCTGACTCTCCTGTCAAATTCGCAGTAACAGGTGCAGAGTTAGAGGTAATAAATGTTTGTGGAAATAAATAAATTCTCTAAAAAAACTTTTCTCCAGCCCATTCTTAAATCTCCCTGTTTCCACACATCAATACTTAGCCTCAGTCAAGCTATTCTTTCTGTTGTCCAATCACACACTATAAATTTTCACTTCCTAAAGACTCCTATTCACTCCATTCCATAGAGAAAGTATTTCCTCTTTTTCCTTGAGTGCTAGATCAATTATCAACTTTTCTCATTACTAATCTCGTAAACAAAGCCAAGCATGGCTGTTCATGTCTGCACCTAGCACTCTGCTCACTCTGGTGCTCTAGGCCAGAGTAGCTGACACCAAAGCATTCTAGCCTGGGGAAGCAGAGTGAGACTCTGTCTCAAAACAGTAATAATAATAATCATAATAATAATCATAATTTTAGAAAACAAACCTTCTTCCTGGTATAGAATAGAATTAGTTATTCACTGATCTGTACAGTTTAGCCCCCTCATGTATGCTGTGTCATCATTTACCACACACATACATACACACCGTGGCCATAAAATCTGTGTGCAATCGAAAATCGCATATTATCATGTATACTTTAAATCTTATTTAGATAGGAAAGGTCACTTACAAAGTTAACATATGTTACAAATTGGTGTCTTCCTTATAGCTAGCAATCTTTACCCAATCTTAAATGACTAAGACTAGAATTTGAAAAAAATGAGCAATAGGAACATGATATTTTTCATTTAAAAAGCAAGATGTGAGATACATTTAAAAGCTATTTCAGAGATGAACATCTTATAATTAAAAAGAACCAACAGCAATGACAAAACACACATGCATATAGCAATAGCTATTTAAAATACACAAAATAAAACTGAAGAGAGAAAGGGATAATTCAGCATTAAGAGTTGGAGACTTCAATATATCCCTTTTAAAAACAGATGGAAAAGTTAGTCAGAAAAACAAGTTAATAAAAGATATAAATGGCACTGCAAACCAACTAGAACTTATAGATAGAACACTCCATTTAAAATCCGCAGATAAACATTCTTCTCAAGTTCTCATGGAACTTTCTTCAGGACAGACCATATCTTAGTCTTAAAACAAGCCTCAATCAATTTAAGAAATATTTAAATAACAAAACATATAGTTTATCATCAAAATACAATGAAATTATAAATCAATAAGAAAAAGGATTTTGAAAAATCACAGTATGCAAAAATTTTAAACAATCCTACACACTCCTAAGTAGTCAATAGATTAAAAGAAAAATAACAAAGAAATCAGATATAAATAAAAGCAAACATCTTTCCAGACTCCCTCATATGTGGAAGATGAAAAGTTCAGAAAAGTTAGGACAAAATGTAAAAAATTACAGTGAGTTTATTCTTGTCCTACTTGAAGGGAAATCCTCAGCCAGCTCTTTGGTATCACCATTCTCATACAAGTTCCTATCAATATCCTCTGACTAAGAGAGTTTATATTTGTCTAGATTAGGGTCTGTAAACTTTTTCTGGAAAGGACTAGATAGTAAACATATTAAGCATTGTGAGATGTATGTTTTACTTTACAACAACTCATCTCTGTTGTTCTAACATGAAATTAGTCATTGACAATATGTACATGAAAGTGTAGCTGTGTTCCAATAAAACTTCATTTGCAAAAAAAAAAATAAATAAATAAATAAAAACAAAAAAAATCGAAATTATAGGATGAAGTAAAATTACTGTTCACAGGAAAATTCATATCTATAAATGCTTTTATTATCAAAAAAAGAAAAAATCCTAAATCAATAATTTAACTTTTTTCACTTTAAGATACTGGGAAAAAAGAGAATAATAAACACAAAACACATAGAAATGAAAAGATTATGAGGGTTAGAATTGAAATAAATGAAATACAGAATAGAATAAACCATAGAACAACTCAATATCAAAAGCTGATACTCCAAAGAATCAGCAAAGTTAACCAATCTTTAGCTAGACTGATGAGAGATAAAGGAGAGGGGGAGAGAGAGAAAGTGAGAGAGAAAGAAAAGTTACTAAAATATTTAAGGAAAGAAGGGTTATCATTGCCTATTTTACAAAAACAAATCATTAAAAGATAATAAAATCCAATAAATTAGATAACTTAGATGAAATGCACAACTTTATATGGACACGAACTACCACAACTGACTCAAGAAGAAACAGAAAGTCTGTGTACACCTGTAGCAAGCACGAGGTTAGATCAGTAATCAAAAATCTACCCTCAGAGAAAAGCCTGTATCCCAGAAGGCTTCACTGGTGGAGTCTACCAAAACTTAAAGAATAATTATTAACTAGTTTCTCACAAACTCTTCTCAAAATTAAAAGAACAAAGAGTATTTCCCAACTCAGACTATGAGTACTTTTCCTAATATCCAAACTAGACAAAATATCACAAGAAAAAAAATACATACATTTCATTCCATTTATATGCATGAAAGTACATACAAATACATGGAACAAAATACTTGTAAAACCCATTCAACATTTTTTTTTTCAAGTTAGAGAATATAGGCAAGTATTTTTCCCAGGAATGCAAGGTTGGCTTAACATTAGAAAATCAATTACTATAATGTACAATATCAATAGAATAAAGGCAAAATCACATAATCCTCTCAACAGATACTTAAAAAGTATTTTACCAAAGACATCATTACTTTATGATATTAATAGAAAGACTCAAAAAACTGAGAACTGAAAGGATTCCCCAACTTGAGAAAAACCTTTTAGGGAAACTTGTAGCATACATCACACTTAATAGACAAAGACTGAATGATTTTGCCTCAGATAAAGAGATAAGGATGTCTGTTCTTACCACTTCCGTTCAACACTGTACTGCAGAGTCTAGTCAGTGTGAATAGTTAACAAAGAAAATAGAGAACATGCAGAAAATCATGGAGGTTTCACTAAAAACCTATTAGAACTAATAAAAGGTTTCATCAAGGTTGCAGAATATAAGATTTTTACACAAAAATCAATTCCATTTCTATATTTGCAATGAATAATCTGAGAATAAAATTAGAAAAATAATTGTGTTTTAAATAGCTACAAAAAAAAAAACATACTTAGAACAAATTTAACAAAACAAATGCAATAATTTTTGCCTATGTTATGCTCTGTTTTTATTTCTGTGAATAAACATAGCAGCTAAATAATCCTCACGAAGAATAACAAAGTTGCAGGATTCATAATTTCCAGTTTCAAAAATTACTCTAGAGCTTCTTTCATCAAAGTTGTATATTGCTAGAATAAGGACAGGTGTGTTAACTTTTCTCTGAGATAAAATTTCAGAAAGATCTACTTGATTCAGAAGATATGTTGGATATTTAAACACAAAATAAACTTAATAAACAACAAAGTAAAAGTGTCCTCCAAGTGCACAGTGATGTTCCAGAATCAAACTAAATACAGGAATGCTCATAAAAGATATTACAGAATTGTTTGAAAAAAAAAAAAAAGAAGTTCCAGTTAAACAATTTATTCACATTTTCATCATTACTCAAAATATACCAGAATACTGGTAATTAAAAGTCATAGTAGCATATAAATTTCCATTTAATTTTTGAATTATTTGAATATTAATTTTTCATTTAATATTTCCAATCTTATAATATCTCAGAATAATCTTTCCAAATTTCTATTATATTTAAATCCTTATCATTCCTTATCCATAATTCCAGCTCTTCCAGGGCCAATGCAGGAATTATGTGAAGAGAGAGAGGTGTAGCTAAGTACCAGGGAGAGTGACTGGATGAGAACTATCAGAGTTCAAATAACAGCTGATCCCGGTTGTTCTCAGTCTGCAGTGCCTGGATTGCTAGCATCAGCAATACCTAGAAACTTTTTGGGTATGCACATTCTTAAGATGAACCCCAGATAATAAACTATTATGATTGTGCTATAATAAGCCTTCCCCCAGGTCTTTCTAATGCAAAACAACAGTTGAACACCACTGACCTGAGGAAATAATATGAGTCCAACACACTAATGTCAAATTGCCTAATTATTTAATATATTAATGGTTTTGAGTACTTGTCAACAGCAAAACCTGGGAAAAAAATAAAGTAGGGGTTTGAGGTCAATAGAATTAAAATGATTATCTATACAAGTGTCTATAAAGCCAAAAGGGGAATCACATAATCTGAGGTGGCGAAACAATGTTTCAAATGAAAGGGTTTAAGGATTGTGGAAATTTTTCTGCATGTCAGTAAATCACACTATTTGAAATCATTTTTTATAAGCACCTTGAAAATATTCTGATGATGACACTACTCTTTCCACCCACAATGCACCCTCTTGATAGACTTCAAACAAGCATGAACATGGCCATTTGGTGGTATGCTGTCATCTGTTAAGTGTCCACAAATACCTGATGCCCACACATGTTTCAACTTGCCTCCTATTGAAACATGGGATCTACTTCTAGTCTCGAATCTGGAAAGACTTAGTGGCTACATCAGTCAATAGAAAAGAGCAGGTGTGAATCTCAAGGCCAAGAACCTAAGAGAAAGACCACTATTACTTCTTATTTCATGACATCATTGCTTGGGAAGACCTGAGATTAAAAATGTCTGACTATGCTGCTATAGACATGAATAAGAGGCTATACCAACTTGGTGCTTTGTTCAACAATCTCCAGTGAGCTCAATCTTCCTGCCATTCCTGGAGAAGGAGTCAGGTACCTGTGTGTGAACCTTCCTTGAACAATTCAGTCCAACTCCTCTGCCAGCTGTATTTTCCCAAGTGTTCTCAGTCTACATATCACGTTAAGAATAGGCATCATCCAGCTGAACCCCAAAGTATCTAAATTCACAGACAAGCTCCGCCTTTCTGATGTTCTAGGTAGAATTTCAACAGATGTCAGCGTCTTTAAGAAGCTGGTGGGTTCTGAAAGGTGATGTCAGGTGGCCTAGAAACATGCTTGAGATTCTAATCACCTTATTATATTTTCTGTTCCTTGTGCCAAGACAGAAGACTTTTCAGTAATTCCCTGGATAAAGAATAAGCCAGAGGGTAGAAATAGTTTATTTACTAATCATAATGATATATTTTTTAAAAGATTATATTTCATGCCATTGTCCAGGCTAGAGTACAGTGGCGTTATCTTACCTCACTATAAGCTCAAACCTCGGGATTCAAGTTTCTTATTTTTTGTACAGATTTGTTCTCACTGAGTTGCCCAGGCTGGTATCTAATTCCTGACCTTAATAAACCCTCTTGACGTGGCCTCCCAAGTGGTTGGGACTATAAGTGTGAACCTTCTTACCTGTTTGACACTTTCAATGTGATAATTCGTCTCTTTATTTACTGTGGAGTGTAATAGAAAAAAATCCAGACATTAATGGTTCTTTGCTTTTGTTTGTTGTTTTGTGTTTTGTTTTGCTTTGTTTTCCTCTATTATTTCAAAGAAGAAACAGAGACATGAGTTTAGGTGAATTGCCCAAGGTATAGTTAGTAGCAACATTATTTGGACTTAGTCCTTAATTTCATTAAACACATTTACCTATGTTAATGTAATCAGACCTTGATTTTTTTTTTTTTTGGCCAAAATAATATCTGCTTTTTCCTTAACTATAGGGTAATTATACTGTGTTTCTCTGCTTTCACTTGAAAAATTAAGAATATTCTATATTGAAAGATATTATATTTTGATATGTAACTATAAGAAAGAGAATAACATTTAATAACTAAACAAAATCCTAAACTCTAATAAGCCAAATATGATTCTATACCAATTACTGAACTTAGTAATTATGTAGATAAAGACAAGCAATGCTGTGGAAAGTCATCTTTTCCTTATTAAACAAAGGCCTCTGGAGAGATCAGTTTACCAACCTAACCTTGAATGTACAGCTGTGTGTGTGTGATGTTTTCTATGCTTATTTTCTTCTCTAAGGCAGCCACAACCACTGTCTTTTACATACAGACCACTGGTGAAATTAGTAAAGACTTCATGTCATAGGTTTTAACCTGGACTCAAACTGCATCAATGAGAGCGGTGAGGGACAGGCTGGCAGCTTTAAGTGACACACTAGCAGTGGAGGGCAGCTGCCAGGATACTGAATAAGCCTCTCTCTGAGCATTAACTTAATCTCTAGATAATGTTTTCCATTTTAGAAACTCAATTATACATAGAGTGATAATTCATCTGAACAAAAATGACTTAACATGAAATGCGTTTTTCTCATGATGCTGACACAGCTCTCTCCTACAACATAACCATATATTATACAACCCATACCTAAAATAGCCTAAGTATTTATATGTTATTCACATACTAAGGTCTTGAGAGGAAAATGTGTAACAAATGAAGTCAGGTGTACTCTGACAGTTTTAAATATTAGCTGAGAAGTCTTATGGTTAGTCAGGGAATCAAGAATGTGTTTGGAACATGAACATCCAAATTCTTAGGATGATTGAGGATATATGAATACCCACATTCACTATAAGTTAAATTTTTCTCATTTATATCTATGTTAGTTGCTAAAAAGTTTCTCTGAAAGTTTTAGGTATTAGTGTCTGCCCTAAGAGTTCAGGAGAAATTGTTTCTTTTCCTTTGTGACTGCAAGTGGTAGAGACCATGTCCTAACTTGGCCCTTTACAACTCCCAAGTCTTTGCTCATCTCTTAGGTGCCAGGCACACTTGGCCTCTTGATCCTTCCACACATTTCTAGACTTGGAATGTAAAAGAAACCTTTCCTTGGTTCACTGATCATTTACTTTCTTCTGTCATGAACTAGCGTTCAAACCCCTCATTCCTCTGACATTCATTTGATTCTGCTTGGATATGACTCCAAAGTGGTCACTGCTTAATAATTCCTCTCTTAAGTAAGCTCTTTTCCTGAACTCTAACATTCCTTTAATACCCACGCTGCAAATTTCGCACTAAAATAGGTCTGAGGGAGAATTATCAAGGGAGATCTTGAGATGTACCGATAATTATTCTAATGCTTTATATATGTCATCTCAGTCAATGTGTCACTATCCACATACGTGTTACATATAAGGAAAGTGAGCTGCATTAAAATTAGAAAACTTGAGAAGACTGAGTATAGCAACACCTCTTTCCTTAAAGGAATAAAAATTTCACTTTTCAGTGATCAACTTCTTAAAAATTTGAGCAAAATGGGAATGTTGAAAATATAAAAATAACTGAAACAATAGTGCCTGCTCATTAAGAATTAAAATATAAATAATTATAACTTAATAAAACAGATGTCTTAACAATCACAAACTAATGTGAGCAGTCTTATTTCCCTTCATCTCTGAAACTCTGTATTTATACAGTGAATGCGTGAAATTATTTTAGAAAGGTATTAAGAGTAATGAGTGAACACTGAAAATGTAATACCCAAGGAAGAAAATAGGATATGTAGAAAATAGAATAAAGAAAATCATTCTACTTTGTTTATGTAGAAAAATAATAGAAAATTCTATGCAACCTGCCTACACAGGGTATGAATTAGCTAGCTCTTGACTAGTATTAAGGTAATGGAAATGTGGAAACAAAATATTATACATTTTTATTAAAGAAGTAAAATAATTTATTACAAATGCAGGGTTTAAATGTGGAATTTCATGAATCATGATCATTCTAATTTCTGTGTGAATATATGTGCTCATTCAAGTGGTGTTTCAAGCATAAGAGCCTGTGTATTCTTACTCATGAGGTAATTAATAAATTCAGATATTTTGAAATACTCTTTTTAAACACAGCTATTATTAAAACTTAAATTACATAATTACATGAATGTATATTTGAAATATAATAAGAATGATGTTCATAGTGAAAACTCATCATTTCCTGATGGTTCCCCACGTTACAAATTCTCATGTGCTTGAGAATATCTGTGTGGCAGAAACAGCATAGCATAGTGCACTACTACACTTCTCTGTTGCAATTTGTTCATTGATGTTACATTTATAGCTTGGCCAGAAGAGGATTATTTCAACCACTAAAATCAACAAACTCTATAAATTGAGGCTATTTTTCCCTGAGAGTCAGTTGTTAAACATTTGTACACTACCGTATATAGTTATACAGTTATTTTTATTAATTCCCAATGATCACTGTGCCAGTACCATCACCACCGTTGATGTACAAAGTCAGCCAGATGGAGATAAAAATGTAAACTTTATTCATGACGAAGCTGCTTGCAGAAGCTGCTTTTAGATCTACAGGCAAAGAAACTTCCCAGTCCTTTGCTACATAATTATATATATTTACTCCTGGTTTCCAACCCGGTTGACACCTGCAAGCTACCCTGGAGCAATCGGTTCTGAAATCACTCTGTGGGCAGATGAATCTAAAGATGTGGGTCAGAGAGAGGAAGGGCTGAGCCAAGCACACTCTATAACTTCTCTCAAAGGCAGAGGACCAGTTAGTTTATGTTTGGCTGCTTGGCACAGAAACATCCAAAATACCAATACTAAACAAGACAGAACCTACATCATAATAGTTTGGAGGTCTATTTCATGTGTGGTATGCTGCTGCTTAATCTACTGCTCTGCTGTCTTGACCAGGTCAGCTCATGTTGCAAGGCTACCTCAGGAGCGCCACCTCATCTGCATTCAGCCAGCAGGATGGAGAAGTGAAAGAGACAATCTGCCTTTGCTTCTAAAGAGACTCCCTAAATCGCCATGCAACACTTTGATCTCATCAGTGAAAACTTAGTCACATGGCCACAGCTAGCTACAATGAAAACTGGTAAATATAGTCTTTTAGCTGGGTCTATTGATGCTTAGGATAAATTTTATATTTTTTATTACTAAAAATAAGAAGGGGTGATATATGGAGAACCTTTGCTGTCCTTGTCAATTACATGATTAATTGATTGAGAAAAGAGGCCAGAAATACTAATGTCACTGAATGCGGAATCAGAAACAGAAGGTATGGTAAATCCATGATCCTATGGAAACATCTGCTTTCCCATTACTTGAATCCATTGCAATGAAGACAATGGATAATGGAAATTTTACCCAGAAGAACATATATAATAATATGATTGAAAACCACTGAAAAGGACTCCACAAAAACAGTAAGGGCTATAAGGAACTAAAGAATTCTTACAACTTAGTAGTCTTATAACTTGGTTATAACATGGGGAGAGAAATTACATGTTCCTACAAAGTACCCCATGTTTAACATTTTAAAAAATCTATTTTTTAATAACATATAATTGCAACTCATTAATTGTGATCAGTTTGTAAGAAACATCTACATTACAAGAAGGCTACGATATGGTATACTCTAAAGGGAAAAAAACCCAACTTGATTATGTTACATTACCAATTATCTCCAAAACTGGATTAAAAGAATGTGATAAGTCTTTAAAAGTGAGCTTAATTAGTGCATAAAAGTAATCTGCAAGCAAGCAGATTACTTTAGAATAAATCTGGCTTTCTGAAGAAATTGAGGGTGTTTACAGGATGTCATCCTAAGTAGATTAATCATTATCATAGAGTGTATTTGTGTAGCAAGCACTTTTTTTATAGGCAGTATGGGTTTAAACCTCATTTTAAAGCTTGTCTAAATTTTGGCAAATCCTGAAACACTGACGTCTGAATTAATGAGATTTTACTCTAAATTCGAATTTTTGCAAGGACACAGAAAGTTACGTATCACTAACGTACTATTCGAACCTTGATAAAATGCCTGAAATAAATACTATGTCGTTATAAAGTAGTTCCAACTAGAGGAGCATATTGAATGTGCCTTAATATTCCTTGGTAATGTGACTTTACAGTACTTTTGTAAGCATCAATGCAGAGACACTTAACGTCTTGTGATTAAGTGAGTATGTTTTAAACATTTCTGATTTGTACAGAACTAGCAATAAATCTTTATGTCTGTAGATGCTTTTAAGGAAGAATAATCTGCATCTACAGAACAGAAGTTTTAACATTTGCCAAATATCATGCCCTTGCTCTAAGATTTCCTTTGTGTTCAATTTCAACATATGAATCACTTTTAATCAGAGAAAATAAGCAGATAATCAAATGCAAAGTAGCAGAAGCTGATAGTGAATTTTGTTCTAATGAGAACTGAACTTCTGCCTGTGTCAAATAATTTAGCTTTCAAAGATATAACTGACTATTCAGACATGGAAAAGTGTAGGCAAATCTATAATACATTTCTTCAAGAAGCTAGAAAACTTTCCTTATAACCTTTATGTATTTTTATTGCAGAAGAGGTCATAGCTTCCCTGGTGTCACAAGTGCACCCATATCACACGCCTCATCAATTCTCAGTCTGTGGGGAGCCCTTCAGTCAATACCAAGGATCATATCAGAAGCACTAGAAAAAGCTCACTTGATCTAGTTACCCTCATTTGTTGAGCCTGCAAGGTTAAACAAGTCTAATTAAAGACGGTGATGAATTTAAAATGATTTTCACATCCATTTCTCTATCCTCCAGACATTCAAAAGACCTGAATGTTAACATTGTCTCCAGGCTCATTTTTGATGACATAAACCTGACATAGTATGAGTCAGCTAATGCAAAAACAGAAGTAGAAAAATTACCAGATATTATGAATAGTGAATTAATGTTTTTTTGAGTAAGAGAATGGATAAACTTTTGGTTGCCTTAATCCAGTGTGGGTCTCTATGATGGGGTTTCCCCTTATCTGATGTTCAGACCTTGAAGGCAATATCACAAACCACCTGTGGTTATAGGAAAAAAGACCAATGGTAGGCTATAGAATATTGTAAAATGCCAACGATTTACTCTTAAATAGATTTAGTTTGTGATGATGGATAAGGCAAAGTTAAGTACTAAAGATAAGAGTATGACAAGAATTTGGGAATCAGTTTTGGATGTTGGTGAGTTAAGATTATCAGATCATCCACTTCCATACTTCTCATTTGGAATAAGTGTGATTTCTCAGAGTTTGGGGTGAACACTGTGGTGATGTTAAATTAATCTGATATCAGGGTTTCATAGTGAAGTTTGAGAGACAGAAGCAAAATAATACCAAAAGGCAGGTACAGATTCCTGGTTTTTGCTGAAAATGTAGAAAGTGGGAGATATTGCTCCCAATATAAAAATAGACAATGCTGGATAATCTACAAAACCCTTAAATTTGAGGGAACTGGTCTGAGAGCTGAGGTTGCAGTTCAGCTACGTAAATTAATTAAATGTATTCTTTTCTTACAGATTGTCGAAGATCAAATGCAGATTGGTGTGACAGTATAGAAACACTTGTAGCTGTACACGTAACAGTAGTTATTAACCCAATCCCAGTCTCTTCTTTAAGAAACACCATTGAGTACTCAGGAGAAAGAAAGTGGGTGGGTGGATAATAGAGGAAACATCCTTCAGTGTTGCTGGACTGGGGAAGGGGAGTGCTCACTACTTCAGAAAAAGTAGAAAGCCTTGCTAAAAGCTCCTCCTAAATTATTACTGCCACAGGATAAAAAAACAGTAAGCTGCTATGAAAATGGAAACAGATCTGCTGTATCCCGAGGCACAGGGCAAGACTTCCGGTAGCTGGGAGAAAAGGAAGTGACATACCTTGTACAATGAGAAAGGGTCATGGCTGCACCCTTTTCTATGCCAAAAAAGAGCCTTTACAGTAAAGCAAAATGGAGAAAGCCCCATTCCAAAGATCTAGGGACTCAGTGACAATTTCTGCATGAGTGTGGACCAGAAAAACAGAGAATGTTCCCACACTGACACAGGTGGCCACTTGTGGCATAAACAGTCTTCTACTGGGGGAGGAAGGAAAGTATGGAGACATGTTTTCTCTGGGAAAACAGTGAGAAAAGACCCAAAGCTTAGGATTGAAAAGAACAAGAAAAATACTTCAAATGTCCAGGCCACACCTCACACACTAGTTAACACTAAATAAATTACAATGCTAGTGCTATAACAAAATAACCTAAAGAATAGCAACATTCAAATTTAGATCAACTTATGACTACGTTAATGGAATGTCCCCATGGTAAAGCCCTAAGAGACGGAGCCACTTCCAATACCAGAATTGAAAAGGACTACCTTAGTCTCTTCATTCCAAAAAATGATGGGGCGGTGCCTGTGGCTCAAAGGAGTGGGGCGCCGGCCCCATATGCCGGAGGTGGCAGGTTCAAACCCAGCCCTGGCCAAGAACTGCAAAAAAAAAAAAATATGTTTAATTTCAATGAAGTAATAAACACATAGAAAAGGGGAAAAAAAAATGAGCCAATGCCAAGAGACAAAGCACTAACAGTTTCAAATTTAGATATGGCCCAATTTGTGGAACTACTTGATAGACAATTTATAATAATTATCATCAACATGTTCAAGACTTTGGTACAAGAGATGTACAATATGTATGAGCAGAAGAAAGGCACAGATTGGAAACTGAAACTGTAAGAAAAAATAAAATTGAAATGTCAGAAAAATAACTCATGTTAATATCTCATGAACATCCCATAGGAACATCTTTGAAAGATTCACTGTGATACTTAGACAACAGAGAAATCAACGGACTTTAGGATACAGCAGTAGAAATTACCTAAGTCGAAGCATAAACAGAAAACAAAAGTATTAAAAATATATTTTAAAAAAACAACAGCATTTAATATTTCACTGCCAACAACCTACCACGCCATGCCTTTGCCAGAGAAGACCAGTGTCCAGGGCACTGATTCCCCATCTCACTAAGGCTTATGCCAAAGATGTAAAATTTGGTGCAGATGCCAGAGCCTTAATGCTTCAATGTGTAGACCTGTTAGCCAATGCTGTAGCTGCTACAATGGGGCCAAAGGGAAGAACAGTGATTATTGAACAGAGTTGAGGAAGTCCCAAAGTAACAAAAGATGGTGTGACTGTTGCAAAGTCAATTGACTTAAAGAATAAATATAAAAATATTGGAGCTAAACTTGTTCAAGATGTTGCCAATAGCACAAATGAAGAGGCTGGGGGTGGTATCACCACTGCCACCATGTTGGCATGGTGGCATGTTGGCATGTCCATGTTGGCATGGTCCATTGCCAAGAAGGCTTGGAAAAGATTAGCAAAGGTGCTAATCCAGTGGAAATCAGGAGATGTGTGATGTTAGCTGTTGATGCTGTCATTGCTGGACTGAAGAAGCAGTCTAAACCCATGATAACCCCTGAAGAAATCACTCAGGTGGCTACGGTTTCTGTAAATGGAGACAAAGAAATTGGCAGCAACATTTCTTACGCAATGAAAAAGGTTGGAAGAAAAGGTGTCATCACAGTAAAGGATGGAAAAGCACTGAATGATGAATTAGAAATTATTGGAGGCATGAAGTTTAATCTAGGCTATACTTCTCCATCCTTTATTAACACATCAAAATGTCAGAAATGTGAATTCCAGGATGCCTATGTTCTATTAAGTGAAAAGAAAATTTCTAATGTTCAGTCAATTGTACCTGCTCTTGAAATTGCCAATGATCACCATAAGCCCTTGGGCATAATTGCTGAAGATGCTGATGGAGAAGCTCTAAGTACACTTGTTTTGAATAGGCTAAAAGTTAGTCTTCAAAGTTGTAGCAGTCAAAGC
>CAUYPK010120137.1:0-32576 GCA_963574355.1 Loris lydekkerianus
AGAAAAGAAAAGAAAAGAAAAGAAAAGAAAAGAAAAGAAAAGAAAAGAAAAGAAAAGAAAAGAAAAGAAAAGAAAAGAAAAGAAAAGAAAAGAAAAGAAAAGAGAAGGAAAGAAAGAAAGAAACTCAATAAGTAAGGAAAAAGAAGATGTGTGTAATTAATAATACTAATCTAATAGCTGTAATTCAAATTCCATTCCCTAAGAAAAGAATATTTTATTTTCAAATAACCTTGCCTACCCTGTATCAAGAACAGGAAGAGGAAGAGAAAGTATCAGTTGTTGTAAATATCAGAACTCCATCCTTCCTTGCCCTGTCCCAATTGGAACTTTTGTATTCTTTGCTCAAAAAGTCAATGCCAAGTTTTTGTTACAGATTAGTTTTTCCATAAAACCATTTTCAGTCAATCAGTAATTTCAAGGCCGTTTGTTTAAAGTCTTAGAGTCCAAACTTTCACAATCTATTAAAATTTGGCTCTAAAATGACAAATATGGTATTGTTTTTCCATAGCCCCTATTCCTGCTCAGATTAAGAAATGGCAAAACACTCTGAATTTAGGTGCACAGCTGAGCTAAGGAACACTATTAAGACTAGCTTGATGTTAGGAAATGCATAAACTTTCTAACTAATTTTCAGATATCTAAAGCAGTACAGTCTTC
Source organism: Loris lydekkerianus (assembly GCA_963574355.1). Lineage (NCBI taxonomy): Eukaryota > Metazoa > Chordata > Mammalia > Primates > Lorisidae > Loris > Loris lydekkerianus. The sequence goes on from CAUYPK010120137.1 coordinate 658, forward strand.
TTAATAAAATATTGCCATTTAATGCATCTAATAATTTATCAATGTCCATGCTCATTATATAACATTCTATTGTATATCATAATGGAAAGAGTATACCAACTCAACTTTTTGGATTACTCATTTTGATTTTATAGTGAAATTTTAAAAAAATAGCTTATTAGCTTTTGCTGAAATTTGGAACAGAAATCCTATTCACGTTTCCTCTAATGAAGTATTCTGGCTTTAGTTGCGGGTATACTGGAGTAGTATGTGAAATACTTGATGTGATCAAAGGATGAAGACAGTATTTTGACATAACATGAAGTGGAGATTAATTTATACTACGTTGTACATAAAATAAACTAAATAAAACTGTCACAGGTAAAATTTTTAAAAGGTTAGTTTCTGTCAAATGCAGTGTATAATAAAGGCCAATACTATCAGAAACCATTTTCTTACACTTTTCCTTTTTTCTTGTACCTGTCATCTTTCCCAAAATTGGGCATTTGATTCATCTCTGAACTGGTCTTTCCTATAGTTAACTTAGCAATTACTTTTCTTGTCAAACTTCTTCTCAATGAGCAGTATGTCTCCTTGTATTAGAAAGTATTTCTGGTTGGGTGTGGTGGCTCACGCCTACAATCGTAGCACTCTGAGAGGCTGAAACAAGTGGACTGCTTGAGCTCAGTAGGTTGAGACCAGCCTGAGCAAGAGTGAGACCCTATCTCAACCAAAAATAGAAAAACTGGGTAGTGCCTATGGCTCAGTGAACAGGATGCCGGCCCCATATACCAAGGGTGGCAGGTTCAAACCCGGCCCCAGCCAAACTGCAACAACAAGAAAAATAGCCAGGTGCTGTGGCGGGCGCCTGTAGTCCCAGCTACTCGGAAAGCCTGTGGCAAGAGAAGTGCCTAAGCCCAAGAGCTGGACTGTGAGCTGTAATGCCACAGCACCTACCAAGGGTGACAAAGTAAGACTCTGTCTCTAAAAAAATAATTAAACAAATAAATAAAATAAAAATAGAAAAACTAGCCAGGCATACTGGGACACACCTGTAATCCCAGCTACTTGGGAGGCTGAAACAAACAGTACTGTTTATGCCCAAGAGTCTGAGGTTGCTGTGAGCTATGATGATGCCAGGGCAATGTACCCAGGGCAACAGAGTAAGACTTTGACTTAACAAAAACAAAAGAAAAGAAAATATTTCTGATAATGTATTAGAATTTGGGGTGTTTTTTATTAATATATTCTTACTTTCAGGTTATTCAAGCTAATTAGTGCTTTCCTTAGTTTTCTGATAACCAGTTGTAAAAATCATGTGTTGCAGCTTTACAGTTTTTAAAACATTTTACGTATTCTTAAACTAAAATTTTCTTAACATCACTGCCTTGCTAGATCACCAACAATGTAACCTATTACTGATCCTATTCTTTATCCTACCTACATAAACACATGCTTCCTATTACTGCTTTTCCTAAATACATTACTCTGGGTCTGCAAGGTTCTGTAAACTCAGTCCCAACACTAACAATAGTCTTTGTACATCTTAAGCACTGGCAAGAATATAACACTGGGACCTTCAACAACTAGAACAAATTTTTTAAATTACCAGTTGCAGAACTGAGAAGAGATTTTGCATTGATCTTTTGCTAATGCAATTAGCAATGTGCTTTGCACATAAAACTTAATAAACCCTTTAATCATTAAAAAAAGAACAGGCTGGACAATGCAGGGGCTGGTTTGTAATACACCTGCTTCTCACAAGACCAACAATAGGCATGGCTTCAGGTTGAGTATCAGCAAGCATTAATTTCATCATCAGTCTCCAGAGCAAAGCTAGGGAGCCAGCTAATTTTTACCAAAAAAAAAAAAAAAAAAAAAACACCTCCAAACATGGCTTTCCCCAAGGGGTTGGAGTGACAATAAGATAGTGCTAGACAATAATCTAAAAGGGGGAGGGGAGATTGAGGAAAAGCACAAGTATACATAATTTGCAATGAGAAAGAAAAAAAAAGATATAGAAAAAATGGGGGGAAAGGCTTCTAAGAAAATAACCTATAATTCTATGCTAACACATTAAAAGAAAACGTAAATTACCAGCATTAACTCAAAATAAAAGATAGAAGAAAACCCAATCACACCATGAAATTCTATTTTTTATTTTTTTGAGACAGAGCCTCAAGCTGTCACCCTGGATAGAGTGCTGTAGTATCACAGCTCACAGCAACCTTCAACTCCTGGCCTCAAGCGATTCTCTTGCCTCCCCCTCCCAAGTAGCTGGGACTACAGGCGCCTGCCACAACACCCGGCTATTTTTCGGTTGCAGCCATCATTGTTGTTTGGCGGGCCCGGGCTGGATTCGAACCCACCAGCTCAAGCGTATGTGGCTGGCACCTTAGCCGCTTGAGCCACAGGCGCCGAGCCACACCATGAAATTTAAAAAAAAAAAAAAAAAGGAGGAAAAGTTGTCTAATGTTACCCTTTCAAAAAGTTCTAAAGCTCTAGGCTTTCCCCAAAGCTTTCTAAATACAGAGGAAGAAAGCTTTCTCAATTCCTTTTACAAAACTAATTTACCATTTAAAACAAAACCAAACAAAAATAATTTAACCTAATTATAAGCTTGGTTAATTGTGAATCAAGTCAAGTACTGTATTTGCAAATATGATTCATCATGTAAAACAAATGCACATTCATGTCCACATACACACACACGCACAATATGGCTTTCTAGAATTCAAAGATGGAGCTATATAATGATCCAAATTAATAGGTCAAGAAAGGAAACGCCTGATATTCTCCATTGATGTTGCAAAGTTGAAATTCAATATCTACTTTTGATTTAAAACCAACTATACAGTCAAACCGGGATAGGTATTTTCTTAACAGTTAAAAAACACAATAAATAAGAATGAAGTACTGATACATACTACAACAAGGATCAGCCCTGAAAACATTATGCTCAGTAATAGAAGTCAGACACAAAAGACCACATATTGTAGGATTCCATTTACATGAAATGCCAAGAAGAAGCAAACCCATACAGAAAGAAAGTAGATTAGTGGTCACTAGGGCCTGAGGGGAGGGGGCGAAGGGGATTGACTGCTAATGGGACAGGCTTTCTTTTTGGGGTAATGAAAATGTTCTAATTAGTGGTGATGGTTGCACAACTCTAAATCTACTAAAAACCAATGAATTGTATGTGTTAAAGGGTAGATTTAATTACAACTTTATCTTATTATAGCTGTTTAAAAAATACACAAGTTGACCAGGCACAGTGGCTGATGCCTGTAATCCTAGCATTCTGGGAAGCTGAGGCGGGTGGATTGTCTCAGCTCAGGAGTTTGAGACCAGCCTAAGCAAGATTGAGACCCTACCTCTAATAAAAAGCTGGGCGCTGTGGTGGGCCCCTGAGTCCCAGCTACTTGGAAGGCTGACACAAGAGGATGGCTTAAGCCCAAAAGTTTGAGATTACTGTTAGCTATGACAACAGGGCACTCTGCCAAGGGGAACAAAGTGAGACTCTGTCTCACAAAAAACAAGAACACACGAGTATATGTGATCTTAAACTGGTTTATGTAAGAACATGAATGTCAGTATCACTTTATAACAAAAAAACATTTATTAAACCTAAAGTAAAACACTAGAAGTATTCCCTCTACGTCAAAATTAAGACAAGAATGCCCACTAACACTATTATTATTTAGGATTGTATGAGCATTGCCAGCCAATGCAATTAGGTAAGATAATGAAATCTAAGATATAATTATTATTTGAAAGAAATTAAAACTTATTTACACGTGATAGGTCTAGGAAATCAAGAAAAATCAACTAAAAAACTAAAATCCAATATGAATTCATAAAGTGTGCTGGTACAAAACCAATGTACTTCAAGACAAAAGCTTTTTTTTTTTTTTGTAGTTTTTTTCCGGGGCTAGGTTTGAACCCGCCACCTCCGGCATATGGGGCCGGCGCCCTACCCCTTTGAGCCACAGGCGCCACCAACAAAAGCTTTCTTATTTAGCACTTAAAATGAAAAATCTCCCAACCTCTGTTGTGGAGCAGAGGATTCTAAATGCTCTCAGCACCGCCAAGGAGAAGAGCCAGAGTTATAGACTAAACTGGGCCTCTGGGAAAGCCCCATAGGCTTGGTTGTGCCTGCCTCTGCCCTCCCACTCCTACCCTAACTGTCCTGCTTGGCCACCTTGGTCTATGTCATTAGTGGCCTCAACGTACCAGAGATAGACACCCAGGTATCCTCCACCCAGGCCCCGAATGAGGGGAGAGGACAGAATTTAAAAAAAAAACAGAGGAAGAGAGTTTAGGCTGTGCTGACCCCTCAGCTCCACTCCAAGAGACACTTGGAGCCCAGGACTTGCTGGGATTGAGGCGATACAAAATGATGTTAGAGGCACAGGAGATCTGCTGAGGCTATTTCCTTTCCCCTGGCTGGCTTGTGGCAGGGGGAGCTGAGCTTGGCACACCCTGGAGAACAGAAACTGAAGTCTCTGGGCACTTGGCCCTGCTCCCCAGCACTTGGGTGTAGCCCCCACCCCCAGCTGCACCCCCACTGGTGCCCAGCCAGCCAGTACATTAAAGATTTAAGCTGGGGGTGGCACCTGTGGCTCAGTGAGTAGGGCGCCGGCCCCATATACCGAGGATGAAGGGTTCAAACCCAGCCCCGGCCAAACTACAACCAAAAAATAGCCGGGCGTTATGGCGGGCGCCTGTAGTCCCAGCTGCTAGGGAGGCTGAGGCAAGAGAATCGTGGAAGCCCAAGAGCTGGAGGTTGCTGTGAGTCCTGTGACATCATGGCACTCTACCGAGGGTGATAAAGTGAGACTCTGTCTGTACCAAAAAAAAAAATATATATATATATATGTTTTTTTATATATATATATGTAATATATATATAATGTTATATATATATATACACACACATATATATAATACATATATATATATATATATATATATATATATATATATATATACATACATACATATACATAAAAGCTTTAAGCTGGGCTAGGTGCAGTGGCTCACGCCTATAATCCTAGCACTCTGGGAGGCTGAGGTGAGTGGACTGCTTGAGCTGATGAGTTGGAGACCAGCCTGAGCCAGAGCAAGACCTTGTCTTTACTAAAAATTGTAAAACTGAAGTAAAGAGGATCGCTTGAGCCCAAGAGCTGGAGGTTGCTGTGAGCTATAACACCACAGCATTCAACCCAGGGCAACAGCTTGAGAGGGTCTCAAAATAAAAAAATAAAAATTTTTTAAAAGCTGGAAAAGATAAAAGTAAAAATCAGGGGGGACAAAAAAAGGAAATTCCCACCGATGATAAGAGTAACTAAAAATTCTACTATGTAAGATTTAAAAAAATAAAATACATTATATAGAGAAAGCAATCTTGCTCTTAAATACGTAAGATCAGCAGAATTGATTCTTCTTTAATTAACCTCAATATTCAATGAAAATCCCAATACACAATTGTTTTAAATCAATTGACCTTAGACACAAAAATCTATTCTGTGCCACTGGTCAATCTGGCTTTGTGCCCACTGTTTTAATCACTATTACTTTATAAATAAGCTTTGATATATGGAAGTACAAGTCTTCCAACTTTTTTTTTCAAGACTGCCATTGCCATTCTTGGCCCTGTACATTTCCATATAAATTTGAGAGCTAGTCTACAAGAGAAAAGACAGACCAGAAAGAAAACACATTTAGGAAGAACTAACATCTTTACAACAGTGAACATTTTCAATCCAATGAACATTATCTTTACCCAATAATTTAGGTCTTCTTTCATTTCTCTTAGTAAGGTTTTTTTTTACTGAAGGTCTTAGTATTTTGTTGGTTTTATTTCACGGTATTAAATGTTCTTTGACCTTATTATATAAATGGTACTAGTTTTTAAATTTGATTTTCAAATTGTTTGTTGCTGATATAGAGAAATACAATTAATTTTTCCATCTCAATGTTCTCCTACTATAATGAAATAAAATTAGAAATAAATGTCACTGAGATAACAGCAGCAAACAAAACAAAATGCCATAAATCTGAAAGCCAAGTTCTAAATAATTTAGTAGACAACGGGAAAATAATGGCAATCGCAACATATTTAGAGCTAAATAATATCAAAAACCAATTCATGTCAAAATCACAGCATCTAGGTACAGGGAGAAAGGCTGGTTAACAGATACAAAAGTACAACTAGATAGGAGGTCTAACTTCTACTGTTTTATAGCACTGCAGGGTTATAGTTAACAATAATTTACTGTTTATAGAGGGTGCCAAAAAATGTATACACATTTTAAGAAAGGAAAAAAAAACTGTATTAAAATTGTAAAACTCAATATATACCAATAACAAAAGATGAACACAAGTCACATTTGACTTCTGTGATTACAAGAGGTGCTCAAAGTGGTTATTATTAGTGTCCAGATCTCAGCAAATAAAAAGTAATACACAGATAACATCTCGTAAAATGTGTATTCATTTCTTTGGCATCCGGTATATTTAAATATCTAGAAAATTCTGAATGTTCCCAACACAAAGAAATGATAAACGTTTAAGGTAATGGTATACTAATTACCCAGATTTGATCACCATACATTATATACATGTATGGAAATCACTCTGTACCCATAAATGTGCATAATTATTACATGTCAATTTAAAAAATCATAGCCTCTAACTAGAGCTTAGAGGAAAATTAATCATTTTAAATGTATGTATCATAAAATAAATACTAATGAGCTAAACCTCTAACTTAAATTCTAAAATGTCAGAATAAATGCAAATAAAGCAGAAAAAAAGAAACATTAATCATAGTGGCAGATAGGGAATTATCAATAAAAAAACTACTTTATTTATCTATTCATTCATTTATTTATTTATTGTAGAGACAGAGTCTTAATCACCCTTGGTAGAGTGCTGTGGCGTCACAGCTCATAGCAACCTCCAACTCCTAGGCTTAGGCAATTCTCTTGCCTCAGCCTCCCAAGTAGCTGGGACTACAGGTGCCCGCCACAATGCCTGGCTATTTTTTGTTGCAGTTTGGCCAGGGCCAGGTTCAAACCCACCACCCTCAGTATTGGGGTTGGCGCCCTACCCAATGAGCAACAGACACTGCCCAAGACCTACTATACTTAAAAAGTCTAATAGTATAGGCAAGTTACTGGCAAGACTGATCAGAAAAAAGGAACAAATTATTGGAATTAAGATTTTATAAGGTCACCAGGGAAACCCATATTTTATACTATATATTTGAAAATTTATCTTTCTAGAAAAATTGTTCATTTTGCATAAATGACAAAAAAAACCCAGAATAGCCAAAGACGACTTATCACCATAAAATAAACTATTAAAAAATCAAAAACCAAAACTCTATTCACAAAAGACACCAAGTACAGATGGATTATAACTTGCAAGAAACAGGTCATCTCTATTAAATAGAAACTGTTTTTAAAGTGAGGGAATACTTTTCCAATCTACCTTATGAGGTTAACACAACCTTGTTACCAGAACAAGACAAGAATTGCATGAAAAAAGAAAAGTATATGACAATAACAAAAGGATGCAAATATCTTAGGAATCCAAAGTTAGTTTAAAATAGAAAATCCATTAATGCACTTCATCACACCAATAAATGCAGCAAAAGCTTTAGAAAAACTCAACTCCTGTTCATAGAAAAAAGAAACTCTGAAGTGATAGGTAGAAGAGAACTTAAACCAGAAAAATAATAGCTGTACCTCCTCCCAAAAAAGCCCACTACAATATCACACTTAATGACAAAAATTAGAAGCAGGGGCAGCACCTGTGGCTCAGTGAGTAGGGCGCCAGCCCCATATACCGAGGGTAGCGGGTTCAAACCTGGCCCGGGCCAAACCGTAACAAAAGAATAGCCGGGCATTGTGGCGGACGCTGAGGCAAGAGAATCAATCGCCTTAATCAAGAGCTGGAGGTTGCTGTGAGCTGTGACACCATGGTACTCTAGTAAGGGCGACAAAGTGAGACTCTGTCTCTAAAAAAATAGATAGATAGATAAATAAATAAATAAATTAGAAGCACACTATTAAAGTACCTAGACAAGAATGCCCATTGTCCATGCTTCTAGTTCAACAGTTTACTAGAGACAAAGGTGATGCAGTAAAGATCAGAACAAGAACAAGGAATGGAAATGAAGAAATAAAATTGCATTATTCACAGACATGGTAACTATAGAAAATACAAAATAATTATAAATTGATATACTCCCACATTTCACTGACTCTAAAGATACCAACAGTTGTAAGATACACCCTTATTTTACACAAAACTGTCAATTATACTGATACTGTATTTTGTCATTATCTAGGATTTTCATTTTAAACTTACCAAAACAATTCTTTCAGATTTATTTTTATGTTATTTTGTGAATACACAAAGAAAAACAGAAGCAAAAGAAATCAGTGGGGTATTCCTAAAACTTCATATTGAGGGTTCTATTATAGATGGCTTTTCTGCTCAAAGCTGTTAAATTGTTCCTAACAATATTGCCCTCTACCAACATACATATTGGCGATGCAGCTTTTTTTTTTTTTTTTTTTGAGGCAGAGTCTCACTTTGTCACCCTCAGTGCAGTGCCGTAGTGTCATAGCTCACAGCAACCTCAAACTCTTAGGCTCAAGTGATTCTCTTGCCTCAGCCTCCCAAGTAACTGAGAGAGTATTCCTTCTTTTTACAGGCACCCGCCACAACACACAGCTATTTTTAGAGACGAGGTCTCGCTCTGGCTCATGCTGGTCTCAAACCTGTGAGCTCAGGCAATCCACTTGCCTTAGCTTCCCAGAGTACTAGGATTACAGGCGTGAGCCACCATGCCTGGCCAATGCAGCATTTCTTAAAATGCTCCATTATTATCTATTACACTTTCTTTCAAAGGCAGACATCCACTATGCAATTTCTTCTGCCTTCAGTTTGGTATGAAATAACAATGAACAATACACATATTCATTTAAAGTGACAACAAAAGGAAGAGCCCTGACCAAGTTTGTGTGAGTACAGGCAAGGATAACCATATCATGACCGCCACCTGGACAAGAGTGATTATAGGACACCATCAATTAAAGATCGATTATAGGCTTGGCGCCTGTGGCTCAAGTAGCTAAGGCGCCAGCCACATACACCTGAGCTGGCAAGTTGGAATCCAGCCTGGACCCTCCAAACAATAATAATGGCTTCAACAAAAAATAGCTGGGGTTGTGGCAGGCACCTGTAGTCCCAGCTACTTGGGAGATAGAGGCAGGAGAATCGCTTGAGCCTCCAGGAGAATCGCAGGAGTTAGAGGTTGCTGTGAGCTCTGATGTCACAGCACTCTACCCAGGGCAACAGAGCTTGAGGCTCTGTCTCAAAAAAAAAAAAAGATCGATTATATTTTGATTTCAGAAATGTCAAAATGTAGGGGGGAAGTGTACCTCAGAATCTATCAAATATAGTAATGTGAGTATAGCAAGGTTACACAATCAATACACGTCAGTCAACAGGGTTCTCTATACATGCACAATAACTAAATAGAATTATAACTAAAAGAAACTAAATGTAGACCTACTATTTGATCCAGCAATCCCACTACTGGGTATCTACCCAAAAGGAAAGAAGTCATTTTATCAAAAAGATATCAGTATCCAAATGTTTATCACAGCACAATTCACAACTGCAAAGCTGTGAATCAACCTAAGTGCCCATCAACTGCTGAGTGGATAAAGAAAATGTGGTGTATACCATGGAGTACTACTCAACCATAAAATGGAATCACATAATGTAATTTGCAGCAACTTGGATGGAAATGAAGAACATTACCCTAAGAAATGGAAAAACAAACACCACATGTTCTTACTAGTAAGTCAAAGCTAAACAATGAATACACACAGTCATAAATGGTATAAAGGACACTGGAAACTAAGAGGTGGGGGTGGGCAAGAGGAGAGAGATAAAACTTGGCTATTGTTGGCCAGGAGTGGTGGCTCCCACCTATAATCCTAGCACTCTGGGAGGCCAAGGCAGATGGACTGCTTGAGTTCACGGGTTTGAGACCAGCCTGAGGATGGCAAGACACCCCACCACCACCACCACCACCCCTCCATCCTCTAAAAATAGCCGGGCATTATGGCGGGCACCTATAGTCCCATCTACTCAGGAAGCTGAGGCAAGAGAATCACTTGAGCCTAAGAATTTGAGGTTGCTGTGAGCTATGATGCCACAGCACTCTACTGAGGGTGACAAAGTGAGACTCTGTCTCAAAAAAACCAAAAAAAAAATATAAAAAAACTTGCCTATTGGGTACAATTTACACTACTCTGGAAATGGGCATACTAAAAGCCTTGACTTCACCATTATATAATTCAGTGGTCCCCAACTTTTTGGCACCAGGGACCAGTTTCATAGAAGATAATTTTTCCATGGTGGGGGCAGGCTTTGGGGATGACTCAAGCACATTATATTTATTGTGTACTTTAATAATCTTCTATTATTATTACATTGTAATATATAAAGAAAAAATCATACTCAACATAATGCAGACAGCTTGGTGCCTGCAGCTCAAGTGCCTAAGGCGCCAGCCACATACACCTGAGCTGGCAGGTTCAAGTACAGCCCGGGCCTGCCAAACAAAGATGACAACTGCAACCAAAATTTAGCCAGGTGTTGTTGGTGGGTGCCTGTAGTCCCAGCTACTTGGGAGGCTAAGGCAAGATAATCACTTAAGCCCAGGAGCTGGAAGTTGCTGTGAGCTGTGATGTCACAGCACTCCACCCAGGGTGACAGCTTGAGGCTCTGTTTAAAACAAACAAACAAACAAAAAAAAAAAAAATGTAGAATCCATGGGAGCCTTGAACTTGTTTTCCTGCAACTATATAATCCATCCTGTATTTGCTGCTGCTGCTGCTGCGAGGCCATTAGATTCTCATAAGCAGCAAGCAACCAAGATCCCTCGAGTGCACAGTTCACAGTTGGGTTCCTGCTCCTAGCAGAACCTAATGCTGCCACTGATATGACAGGAGGCAAAGCTCAGCCAGTGATGCCAGTGATTGGAAGTATCTGTAAATACAGATAAAGCTTCACCACCACTCACCTCCTGCTATGCAGCCCAGTTCCTAATAGGCCACAGACCAATCCACAGCCTGGGGGTTAAGGATGGATCACAGATATAATTCATCCATATAACAAGAACACATACCCCCTAATATTTAAAGAAAAAATTTTTTTAATCTATTTATAATAACAAAAATTACATGGTACCCAGCAAAAAAAATAATAAAAGTTGTACAAGAGCTTTATAAAAAGCAGTTGTACATAACTAGATTCAAATCCCACCTCTACTGCTTAGCATATGTCTGTATGAATCTATGTATTTATCCCATAAATTTGATGCAAATCAATAAAAATCTAAGTTTTCACAGAAATTAACAAACTGATCCTAAATAAGCAAAAAGAGGAAAATAGTTAAAACAATGCTGAAGAAAAATATATATTAAAAAAGCTGTCATTATTAAATCAATGATAATAGAGAGATAGGCAAACAGACCAATGAATCCAGAAGAGAGAAAATGAAAACAGATATGTTTATGTGGGAATATGATATACCTCAGGAGTTACATTATGAATCATAGCGGGAAGTCTGAACTATTTGATAAATTCGTATGATAAAGATAAAATTAGATTCCTATATCACATGTTAGACAAAAAAAGACTCCAGATGAATTAATAACCTAAGCACAGTATAATTATGACCTTGGGGTAAGAGAAGAACTTCTTGAAGATACCAGAAAACACAAACCATAAATGAAAAAAAAAAAAAAAAAAAAAACAGAAAAACCCAGAACACTGGCTACTGTCACATTAAAAAGGCCTACATTAAAAAACTTTCCATAGACAAAGCTAAAAGATAAGCCACAGACTAGAAAGAGATAGTTTTAGTATATATAATCACAAATTATTAGTATCCAGAATATAAAAACATCCATAAACCAATAAGAAAAAGGCAATGATCCAACAAAAAAACGGACCAAAGATACACACAAGCAATTCACAGAAAACTCAAATAGCAAATACATGAGGGGAAAATGTCAACCTCACTAATAATCTAAGAAATGCAAAATGAAAATAGCAATGAGAGGCTCAGCGCCTGTGGCTCAAGCGGCTAAGGCACCAGCCACATACACCTGAGCTAGAGGGTTCGAATCCAGCCCAGGCCTGCCAAACAACAATGACAACTGCAACCAAAAAATAGCCAGGCGTTGTGGCGGGCGCCTATAGTCCCAGCTACTTGGGAGGCAGAGGCAGGAGACTTGCTTGAGCCCAGGAGTTGGAGGTTGCTGTGAGCTGTGATGTCACTGCACTCTACCCAGGGTGACAGCTTGAGGCTCTGTCTCAAAAAAAAAAAAAAGAAAAGAAAAAGAAAATAGCAATGAGGGGCAGCGCCTGTGGCTCAAAGGAGTAGGGTGCTGGCCCCATATGCCGGAGGTGGCGGGTTCAAACCCAGCCCCGGCCAAAAACTGCAAAAAACCCCCACAGAAAACAAAGACAACATCCAAAAATACACTGATAATTAACAAATTATTAACCAATTGATAAGTCTATACTTAATACATATAAAATAATAAACAATTAAAAAAAAAGAAAATAGCAATGAGATACCATTTATACCCAACAGTTTAGAAATTATAAAATCTAATCTTTCGGCAGTGATCTAGAGAAACAGACCCATACATAGCTGGTGGGATGGTCAAACAGCACAATTTGGCACTTTGACAATTACCACTAAAGCTGACAATGCACAGACATCAATAAAACAATTCTACTACAATTCCAAGAGAGAAGACCATGTGTAAGGATGTTCACAGCAGCATTGTTTGAAATTGCAGAAAACTGCGAACAGCCTATTCGCCCCTCCATAAGAATAGATAAATAAGCCAAAGTATATTTATACATTGAAATACAAGTAAAATGAATAAACTTGATCAGTAGTTTTCAAACTTCTTGGTCTCAGGACTTCTGTACACTCTTATAAATTAAAGACCACAGACAATTTTTATGGAGGTCCTATCTGTAGATATTTACCATATTAGAAATTAAAACTGAGACATTAAAAAACATCAATTCATAAAAACCAAACCCATTGGATGTAAATATGTTTATTTTAAAATGATTGTTTTTCTAAACAAAAAATTAGGGAGAAGAGTGGTACTTTTACATTTTTAAACATCTCTTTAATGGCTGGCCTAATAGAGGACAGCTGGATTCCCGTAACTGTCTCCACATTGGAATTATTATAACATTTGCCACGTGGCCTGTGTATAGTGCTCACATAGTATACAGAAGAATAAGGGTGACAAGGGAAAATAATAATATTATGAAAACAGTTTTGACCTCATGGATCTCTGAAAGAATCTTATGGATCACCAAAAATCCCTCGAGTACACTTTGAAAACCACTAAACGAGATAAACGTTATCAGTATAAATTTCAAAAATACATTAAGTGAAAATAATATATAAAATTGACACACACAGTTATGATATTGTTTATGTGAAATTAAAACACACAAAGCAATGATATTGTTTTGGTACAAAAAGGACAGGGATTACTTCTGACAAAGAAAAAAACACAAATGGGATACAGGCATCACCCTTTAACAACAACAAAAAAAGATATGAAGCAAATAACATAACAAAATATTAACATCTGTTGAATCTGAGTGATATTTGCTTTCCAGTAATTTTGAAAATTTTCATAATTTAAAACTTCTTAGATATACATTTTTAAAAGCCTAATAATGGCTGTACACTTCAAGGCCACAGTTTCCTTGAACTATATTTCCCTTTGAATAAAACAGAGTTGTAAGATACCAGGTTTTTATAAAATGCTGTCTGGGAAAATAATTTGACAGGAATAAGGTGGGCCATATTCCAATGAGATAAGGGGGGAAGTGACTTAGCTCCTGGTCTGGGCCTGGTACCCTAGGAAGGTAAGTGTGCCTCCATACTTGCATACATATTCCTTGGTCAAAGAACACACTGATTGGTAGCCGGGCATTGTGGCAGGCGCCTGTAGTCCCAGCTACTCGGGAGGCTGAGGCAAGAGAATCGCCTAAGCCCAGGAGTTGGAGGTTGCTGTGAGCTGTGTGATGCCACAGTACTCTACCAAGGGTAAAAAAGTGTCTCTACAAAAAAAAAAAAAAAAAAAAAAAGAACACACTGATTGGATGTTTAATTGTGAATAGCTAAAACCTATTCAACTATATCAAATGCTCTATACTCAGTAACTAAAATAATCGCTTTTGGTTTTCTGGGGTTTTTTTGTTGTTGTAGTTTGTTTTTAGCAGGCCTGGGCTGGGTTCGAACCCACCAGCCCTGGTGCATGTGGCCAGCACCCTACCCATTAAGCTACGGGCGCCACCCAAAATAATTGCTTTTGGAGATAATGGACCATGTACCAGGTACCGCTCAGGGACAAAGATAAATGAGAATTTATCTCTATATTCACAGTTTAAAAGACAAAAATATAAACACACAGTTAAAATCCAATTGCTTAAATGCTAAATTAAAGATGTTCACATTGGACAGAAAAGAATGAGCCTATAAAGATGATCACACCATTAACATAAAGGAAGAAGCAAGAGTTGTTTTAGAGGCTCTGGTAAAATAAAATAAATCAGTTAAGTATTAGTGGACATCTACAATGTACCAGATAAATCTGGTTTCAAAATCTTGAGATAGTTTAAGTAAGGTATCTGGGTGGATATGATCAGTTAAGCAGTTGGAAATGCTAGATAAGAAACTAGAAGAGGGGTGGCGCCTGTGGCTCAGTGAGTAGGGTGCCAGCCCCATATACCGAGGGTGGCAGGTTCAAACCCAGCCCCGGCCGAACTGCAACCAAAAAATAGCCGGGCGTTGTGGCAGGCGCCTGTAGTCCCAGCTGCTCGGGAGGCTGAGGCAGGAGAATTGCGGAAGCCCAAGAGCTGGAGGTTGCTGTGAGTCCTGTGACGTCACGGCACTCCACCGAGGGCGGTAAAGTGAGACTCTGTCTCTACAAAAATAAAATAAAATAAAATAAAATAAAGTAAAAAAAAAAAAAAGAGAGAGAAACTAGAAGAGAGGGTGGACATGGTGAGGGAAGAAGCTAGGGGAGAAGATTCCAGAGAAAAAAGAAGAGACTAACCTTGAGGGAAATCTCACCATAGAGCAGTGTTTTTCAACTTACTTTATCTCATCGCACACTTGAACCTATAGTTAAACTTATAAGGCACACTTACGTTACGTTGATCAAAAAAAGAACATACTTACTGTGCTTTGAACTTCTATGGTAAATAATTAATGATCTTTAAAAATTTTCATGGCACACCAGTTAAAAAATCACTGCCATAGAGGACAGCAAAGATAGTTTCTAAAACCCAGAACACTTTTTTTACATAACACACCCATTAACATGCTGTGCAAGCTTCCCGAACTAGTGAAATACTGAACTTAGGAATAAGTGGGGTGAAAAGAAACAAAATTAATAGTGAAAGAAAAGAAAAAGTTTTGTAAGATGAGCAAACCTAGAAATATTTATAAGGTGAGGGTAATGATGCAAAAGAGGAATGGCGTGGCTGCCAGAGATCCCAGCGGAACAGTGGGGTTTTAAGGAGGGTGATCCTTCTTGCAGCAAAAAAGGAGGAAGGCCTAGATGAGGACAGAGGAAAGGCATGAATCCAAAGGAAGGAAACTCAGCTGTTAAAATCAGACGGTCATCTACCCCTCTCAGTGAAGTAAAATATTCACTGAGGATAACAGATTTCAAGGACCAATTGAGAAGTTTAACAGTGACAAAGTTTGGAGTTATCAGTGTGCATACAAATAATACAAAGAAGATCACCAGTGACAATACCAGTCTAAATGGGGTTATAGAGTAAGCATTTACAAAAAGTAAGGTGGAAAACACACTTTTAAAGAGAGCATTTGCAAGCATATTTTTTGAAAAAGGAAATTTGCATCTCTCTGAAAAAAATACACATAAAAAAACTAACCGCTTTTTTACACGACATTTAGGTTGCGTATCAAGGTCTACCCTTTAAGACAAAAACAATTTTATATTTAACCATTTCTAGTGGCAACTAAACTATACACATTATCTGTCTTAATTATAAAACTTGAGTCTAATTTAATCTTAATCTTGAAGATTCAATGCTGCTATACTGTGCAGCAATACAACTCTACTTTCTAAGAAAGGCGTGGAAAAAGGTCCCTTTCTCAACTGTCAAGATATAAAAGCCACTGGTTCTTCTAAGTTTATATTTACCCATAACATCTCAACAACCACAATCCACCTTAGCAACCTGCTTTCTAGCCAGCCTCATGCAATGCATGGTTTCTCAAATTTTTCTAAACTACCATCCTTTATAACAAACACCAAGCTTTCATTCTCTCCAGTCCTTTCATGAAGCATTGCCATGCTCACCTACTGCAGTCTAGAAAAATGGAAAAACTGAAAGTGAATACCTATGCTACCTAAAGGCTTATATAATAAAATTCTAGGAAATATATTCCCCACATGCACTTCTAGATTAGTCAAATATTAAAACTGGAAGGGTAGGCTTAGCTGACACCCTCAGTTACCTTCCCAAACCCAGCGTCATAGTTATTTTCACCAAGGAGAAGAACAAGGATTGCAAAAGGCCATCTGAAGGCCACTGTCTTTTTTTTTCTTCTTTTCCTTTCTTTTCTTTTTTCCTTTTTTTGGACACAGAGCCTCAAGCTGTCACCGTGGCATCACAGCTCACAGCAACTTCCAACTCCTAGGCTTAAGTGATTCTCTTGCCTCAGCCTCCCAAGTAGCCAGAACGCCTGGCTATTTTTTGGTTGTAGTTGTTATTGTTGTTTGGCAGGCCCAGGCTGGATTCGAACCCGCCAGCTCTGGTGTATGTGGCTGGCACCTTAGCTGCTGCTTCAGCTACAGGCACTGAGCCATGAAGGCCAGTATCTTTTTAACAATCACTATTCCAACCTACTTTTCAAAACTGACTTCTTAAAAAATTACCCTGGTGAATACTGATGGCTTCATTTCTCATTTTCTTCAAGTAATCCACAGCACCAGTCCTTTAATTTTCAACCATGGTAAATTAAACATTAGAAACCTCTTTCTATTTGTTTACTGCAGAAATAATAACCTTGAGCAAAAGGTTACTTGGGATGAGGAATTAGAATAGAAAAAAGGAGTAGTTATCTTGCAGCGATGAACACTTCAAAACGTAGGAAAATATGTTTAACTTCTGGGCATTCTTTTAATCGTTCTGATAGTAAAAACATTGATCAACTTAATCATTTCTCAACTTTGGAACTTTTCCTAGTCCAGTGGAACTGTTAAGTGACTATAAAAAACACCTCAGGTGTGTCATCACTCCACTAGGTGAGGGCACCCTAGCAGCCTCCCCGACTCCAATATTAAGCCTCTCCACGGGCAAACAAGCTCTTCTGCAATTTACCTTTTCTAGTCTGAATTCCTACTACTCCTCTACCTAAACCATCCACTTCCACCAATCTATAAATACTTGTTTTCTAAAGAAACTTCACCCTTGAAATGCCCTCCCTGCCTTACACCTAACAAAGTCCTACTTATCCTTCAGTAACCTTCTAAAAATGCCACCTACTTCAGGGATCCTTTCCTGATGCTCCAAATGGAAATCGCCCTCCTCTGAAAACCGTCATTTACTGTACCTTTCCCGCTGCACTTAGTTCATTTCACCCTGTCCCATCTACCTCTAAACGATGAACTTTTTACAGCCACCACCTGCATTACAAAAACTTTTAAAATCTTCCTTAGCACCTGCCACTGTGCATCGCTAACACTTGGTTCCCATTTACCAGCAAAGTTGTATAGTACGCAATCGAAAAGTAGTTTGGGGATGGCACTCCACCTCAAAACTTCACAAACTGGCCCAGTGTGGTGGCTCCCGCCTGCAATCCCAGTAATCCCAGCACTCTGGGAGGCTGAGGCGGGTAGATCGCGAGAGCTGAGGTCTCGCTGAGGGTTCGAGACCAGCCTGAGCAAAAGCGAGACAACCCTCACCCCCGGCTCTTAAAAAAAAAAAAAAAAAATACCTGGGCGTTGTAGCGGGGGCCTGTAGTCCCAAGCTACTTGGGAGGCTGGGGCAAGAGGATCACTTGAGCCAAGAGTTTGAGGTTGGTGTGAACTATGAGGCCACGGCACTCTACCAAGGCAAGAAAGTGAGACTCTATCTCAAAAAAAAAAGAAAAAAAGAAAAAAAAAAACCTTCACAAATAAAAAACTCTACAGACAAATGCACAATATACACGTTACGTTGTCCTCC
The DNA here is from genome assembly GCA_963574355.1 of Loris lydekkerianus. NCBI lineage: Eukaryota > Metazoa > Chordata > Mammalia > Primates > Lorisidae > Loris > Loris lydekkerianus. The sequence goes on from CAUYPK010120137.1 coordinate 18,985, forward strand.
AATAAGAAAATAAAAACCATTCTGCCCTTTTTCTTATTTCTCAAAAGAAATGCCACAAACAGATCACTAACAGCCTAGTTTTCCAAGAAAAATACACGTAAATGAAAACAAACGACTCCTTCGTAATTGTATTCCTCCACTTATATGTTGTGCAATTTGCGCTTTTTTCCCTATTGGACAAAAGAGTGGTGAGAACTTTCCCATCAATGTTTATTTTTAGTTCTTCATTCAGATGCTAGAGGAGGCAAAGACTGCTGGAAAACAACCGCACCGAGGGGCACCCTAAGCCACGTAAAATTTTACTTCAGCAAAAATAAAACTTCCTGGGGTCTCATTTGCATTGGTGATCCCAGATCCCCGGACTTCCACCCGCCGCGACGGCCCCCCAGGAGACTATAAACGCACCGGGAAGGCTCGGAGGCGCCAAGGAGCTAGATGGCCCCCGCGCCCGGGCGGCGGCGGTGGTGGCCGCCTGCGGTAGCTCAGCTGAAATGCAGCGGAAATAGCAGCCAGTCACGGGGCTGAGGGAGACAAGGCAGAAAGGTGGCGCTGCCGCCGAGCGCCTGGAGCCCGAGCGCGCATCATGGCGGCAAGGGCAATGGCCGCCGTGGGGAGCGAGCACGCCCCTCCGCGCGCACACGCGACCGCGCCGGGCCTCCGGGACCCGTCACCGGCGCCGCTGCCGCTGCCGCCCGCTCTCCCACCCCCTCTCACGGGCTGTAGCGGAATTTTCTCTCCAGACACCGCCTTCAAGATGGCGGCCTCACCTCCCGTCAACCCCCTCAATCGTCCCCTGCAGCAGGCGCCGAGCCGCCGCCATCTTGTCCCCCGTCCCTCCCCCCCTCGCTGATATTTACATAGCGAAAATCGGCCCGGCCGGCCTGCGGCCTTCACCTCACGCCTGCAGCCTTCGCCTCATCACTAGGCCTTGCCCCAGCGCGGTGCCCCGAGTCGGCCGTGGTGCAGACCCGGGGCCCCTTGGCCGCCTCTGGAGCCGCCAGGCGACCCTCCCCCAACCCCCGCCCGCTTACGGAGCGCGCCTCCGCCGCCGCTCGGGGCAGCCGGGCTCCTCCCCGGGCCTAACTGCGGCCTCCTCGGGGCCTGCTCGGCGCCGCGCGCCACGCCGCCCGGCCTAGCGCGGGAGGGCGCCTTGCGGGCCGCCGACCAGGCCGAGACCAGGCCGCTGCGCGCGCACTAGGCCCCGCGGCCGCGGCGACACCCGGGACTCACCGGACAAGCGTGCGGGCGGTCGGCGACGGTGGCGGCTGCTGCAGGCCGGCCTTTCTCTGGAGCACTGGGCCGGGCTCCGGCTGGTGGGGCGGGCGGAGGGAGGGAGGAGGGGCCGAACTCGGAGCTGACAAAAAGCGGCCCAGCTCCCCGGCACGGGCCCGCCGTCAGCACGTCACGTCACCGCCCGGGAGAGAGACCCAGGAAAATGCGGAAGGGTAGATGGGCCCCCTCCTCCGCCCGGTGGGTCCCCCTGGAACCCTAGTGGGCGCCGCACGTCCCGCAACCGGGGAGCTCAGTGGCCTCGCTGCGGCGGGGTCTCCGGCGGCCGGAGTCTCCGTGACAGCGCCCCCCTTCTTTCCACCTCCTCCGCGCTCCCGCCCGCCGCCGCCACACACGCACCGTTGCCGCCGCCTTGGCCGTAAAACCCGCGCGGGGCCGCGGTCCCCCGACCCCGCGGAGAGGCAGGCGGCCGAGCTATCCCCCACCATCTCCCGAAGGCCGCGGCCGCCCCCCGGGGGCCTCCCCGGAGACCTACCGCCTCTCCGCGCCGGTCTTGGCCGAGGCGCCTGCTCGAGTTGTTTGCAGGCCCTCAGACCCCCGCCCGCAGTAAATGTGTTTTCTCCATCCCCGTAGCCCGGGAGGAAGATAAATTTAGCAACCCCCGCCGTCCCCAGCCTTTGCTTAAAAAAAAAAAAAAATCTTTGAAATAAAATGAAAATGGGCTTGTCATTCTAAATAGGTGTGCGGGCAAGAGGGGGGAGAAGAGTTATCCATAGATCATTACCAAGCTGTTTTAATTTTTAAAACAAAAGCAGAGAGCCAAACTGATTTTATTAGTTGGCGGGGAGAGGGGGGTTACACTTGGAAACTGCTCTCGCACATTGCAATCAACAGGAATTTTTAGTGTATACGTCCTATATACCTGTGTATCAGAGCTTGGGAACCTATGAGATGTAAGTCTTGTGTAATTACTTCATAAATAATGAATTTCCCACATTCTTTAATAGCAGAATTGGGTATGGATTTTTTTACAGACTGCGTAAGCTATTTAAAATTTTAAAAGACTTGATTAAGCAGCACTTATCAACTTCAAAAATGTGTGTTTTCCATTTTCCTTATTTGAAAATGTTATGCTCTTTCCATACTGAACTTGGAACCCAAACTATGTTTAAAAGTTACTAGGAAAAAATTAAATAGTGTAGTCTTCACATTAATCCAGAATCTGACATGTTATACTGCTGCAACATAGCACTAAATGTTATGGTTTATTTAAACGTTAAACAACACAAAAATTATAAAGCAGATAATATATTGGTGTGAAATCTCTTTAAATACAAAGACCATGTATTTTAGTTGCCTGTCATAACTCTAAAACTCTCAGAGTGCAATTTTTCCCTTCCCTCAGACATCTTAAAATCGTAAAATGGCTCTGGAAAAGGAAAACGGAAGGTAGAGTAAGAAGAAATCTCAGAGAACGTACTGGATGGTAATTTTCCTGTCAGGGCTTTAGCTTTGATTTTTTTTTTAAGCAATTAAATTTCCTTTAATAAATAAATGACAACATGTCTTCATTGTTTATAGAAAATTCTAGCAGGTCATGATATAGACTGTATTCACAGAAAGGTAAATAAAACTAAGTAATACTGTATCAAGCAAAAAAATGAGAAATTGCTTGTGTACCCACATTAATATTTCAAAAAAATTGATAACCAGCGTCTAGGTACTTACCAAGGGTCTCCGTTTAATGCTATGGTATGTCAAGAATGGGAGCTCACGTCGTCCAGGCAACTGTAACCAGCATGTTCAGAACACAAAAACCAAATGTCAGCATTCTTATTAGTTTTTCCATAATTACCATCAAGTACTTGTAAGTCCACTAGTGCAAAGCAGTTAGGAAAAAAGTGTCCAAAGAGCATAAAGGAAAAAGATGTTTTCTCAATCTAAAAGATAACAAGTAGTTTAGGTATTGATAGTTTCAAAGAGCCCCTTGTTTTTATACATAAAGGGACTATTAACTTTGGTGGGAAACAAGAAAAGGATAGCCTAGTTCTATTAATTACATGAGATAAACTCATATTAAAGTCCAACAAAGATTATTCTATAGATGACTATACAGATAAGGTCAACTATTTTTTTGAGTTCAAAAAAAAGGAAAAGTAATTTGTTGTTCAAATCCATTTATGGAAGGCTGTAAAGAGCAATATTAAACTGTTAAAAGAACAATGATAATCATTTTACTAGAATAGGAAGTGTGAACAGCAGAGATGAGAAATAGTTTGATGTTCTAATAAAGTATAAAATGTAGTTTATGCAAGTACTCACAATAGGACCTCGAGGACAGCTAAGATCATTGTAAGCATTTGGTAATCAAGCGCTGGGTGATTAAGCACCAGGCATCTTGTATTTAAAGTACCTGCTACAGCCAATCCTGCCTTGATACTTTTGATCATTGTTTTAGTGTTAGGGACCTATATTATTGTTGACACAGGGAGTAACAAAGAGGTGGTGCTTGCCCTTGGGGAACTCAAATAAGGAGGCGGTGTATGGCAGAATAAAAACATTCGTAAGTGCTTTCATTTTCTCACTTAAATAAACACATAATAAAAGAAAATTTTATCTAGGGAGATTGAGAGCAGAACATTTCAAAAGCATATGCTATGAATACAAAATAGCTGGTTTCAAAGCAGTCAAAGGAATTTTGATTATGTACTAAAATTTATTTGTTCCTTCAGAGCCATTAATGTATATCAGATAGTTAAAAGCGTCTACTCACGGTTTTGACAGTGTTTTAATAACTTAACTAAAAATCTGTGACGTGTTTATAGGTCCTTAAAGCCAGAAACAATAGAAGACCTTTCAATCATTTTTCTAGAGAGACATTAGTCAGAAAAGAAGCTGTTGGTTTTCACTCCACATCACTGACTGATAAGATTTCAAATAGGAAGCAAATTATTGGCTTATGAGAAAAGATAGACCTTCTTAAATAAAGTTGTGGTGTTTCATTATTTTATATCCCAAAGGTTAAAAAAAAAATTTACCTTCCCCTAGAAAATATCTAGTTTTATTTATTAAACTAAAGATGCCCTATGAAAATTAACCATTTATCTGGTACTTGATATATACCTTATACGTAACACAAGCAACTTGCATCTTCAGTCGAAATCTGGTTAACTATATATAATTAATGCCAAGTAAGAATGTTTAGTCTGAGTCTTTAAGCTGTACACCTTCCCCAAGGAAAATAATTTTAAAGTGAACACTGAAAATTAGGTGATTTTTCAAGCAATATTTTTCATGAGTCATTAGTTGAATAAGACTTTGTTTAATTCCTGAAAATCACCAATAGCAAAATTCTACCTCATGAATTATAAATCACAGGACACAGCAAACAAACTAGCTCCACTAAAGAGAAAAAAATTATACACACATAAGAGGCCTAGAAACAATGAGCAGTAACAAATGAGCACCCTTTGTGCCCATTGTGCCCAGATTGTGAGGGACCTCTATAGTTTTCTACAAACGGAACCTTGGAGATAGGACTGATTTCTATCTAGAGCAGGCTAGAGCAGGAAAGTACAAGATGAGCCAGGAACATCTACTTATCGCAGAAGGCAAAAAAAGAAAGTGTCATAGCTAACAAGAGCATGTCAAAGGACTCAGGAGCCAGTTTAAAGAAACTCAGGTTGGCTATAGTTGAGAAAATTTAAATGTCAAAACAATAATAATTGCCGTGAATTGAAACACAATGGATATGTTCATGACCTTATAAGACTTAAAATAAGCAACTACCCTGAACGCACCTGATCTCCTCTGATCTCAGAAGCTAAGCAGGGTCGGGCCTGGTTAGTACTTGGATGGGAGACCACCTGGTAATACCGGGTGCTGTAGGTTAAAACAATAATGATAATAAAAATAAAAATAAAAAATATATAAAAGCAACTAGTAGCGATGGCTGCACAACTTTAAAAATGTACTAGAAACTAATGGATTGTATGTACACTTTAAAAGGGTAAATTTGATGGTGTGAGAATTCTACCTCAATTTTTAAAAATGACCGTGTCTGGAGAATGCTGGGGAGCCAACTCATTATTTTGAAAACTAATAAAGGTAAAGATGAAGTGCTTATCCCGTTAAGAACTGTTCCTCAGGGTGGAGCGCTCGCACCCGTAATCCTAACAACACTCTGGGAGGCCCAGGCAGGTGGATTGCTTGAGCTCAGGCGTTCAAGACCAGCCTGAGCAAAAGCCAGATCCGTCTCTACTAAAACTAGAAAAACTAGACGGGCGGGCGGGGACGAGGCGAGGGTCGGTCAGGAGGTGGTTGTCTCCGCGGCTGACAGAGCACAGGCTGAGCCCGGAGACTGGGCAGGGGACCGCGAGAGAGCTGCAGTCCTGCTCACCCTGGCCACTTCCTATCCTCTTCCCCTCCCTGCAGTGGCATCTGGGGGGAAGTAGGACTGTCTTTTAGTCCTGGTAGGGCTTTATTCTTAGTTGCGTTTACGTTTCACTTCATGTTACAATACAGAATGTCCAAAGAGGACAGTGTTGGAGATTGTGTCCATGGAAAACCCTCAGTGTTGTACAGATTTTTCACAAGGCTTGGACAGATTTATCAGTCTTGGGCAGACAAGTCTACACCATACAAAGCCGTGAGATGGGTGGTGACTATGGGTCTGAGTTTTGTCTACAGCATGATTAGAGTTTACGTGTTGCAGGGTTGGTACATTGTAACTTACACCTCGGGAATCGACCTTTTCCTAGCTTTCCTTTTTTCTTTTTCTTTCTTTTTTTTTTTTTTTTTTTCTTTTTTGAGACAGAGCCTCAAGCTGTCGCCTTGGGTAGAGTGCTGTGAAATCAAAGCTCACAGCAACCTCCAACTCCTGGGCTGAAGCCATTCTCCTGCCTCCGCCTCCCAACGCCTACTGTGGCGCCTGCCACAACGCCCGGCTATTTTTTGGTGGCAGCCGTCATTGTTTGGCAGGCCGGCCTGGATTCGAACCTGCCAGCTCAGGTGTATGTGGCTGGCGCCTTAGCCGCTTGAGCCACAGGCAGCCAAGCCTTTTCCTAGCTTTTCTTTCTCCCAGAGTGGATTCTTCCTTAATGGAAGACTCAGATGATGGTCCATCATTACCAACCCAACAGAACGTGGAATTTCGTCCCTTTATTCAAAGGCTTCTGGAGTTTAAATTTTGGCACACGGCTACCAAGGGCATCCATCCTTGTAGCAATGTACCTTCTTTGATGCATTCAATGTCCTGGTGTTCTGACTGATTCTAGTGATGTACTTCATCATGCTCTTCTATATCACGATGCAGAGGCAGATAAAACACATGATTAAATACTGGTACATACCGTTCACACAACGGGAAGAGACACTACAGAGGGAAGGGGGATGAAGGCACGGCCTTTGCTAGTTAAAGCCGAACTGAATCTGTCACGCATTGGAAGAACGGTTTTGAGCCATTGTAACAATGTCTTTTCTCTTCACATAAAGTAGTTGATTAAGAGGGCATCGGATTTTTTTAAAAAAGGACCTTCAATTATTTATAACTCAAATATTAGGTTCTTGAAGAAACTGGCATTTAAACCAAATCGCATTGAATAACTAAAATTAGAAAAACTAACCAGGCCTTGTGGCAGGGGCCTGTAACTCCAGCTCCTCGGGAGCCTGAGGCAAGAGGATCTCTTGAGCTGGAGAGTTTGAGTTTTCTGTGAGCTAGGATGACACCACAGCACCTTATCAGGGCACAAGGTGAGACTCTGTCTCAAAAAGCAATACAGGCTTGGTGCTTATGGATCAAGTGCCAGCCACATACACCTGAGCTGGAGGGTTCGAATCCAGCCCACCTGCCAAAAAACGAGGGCTGCAACCAAAAAATAGCCTGATGTTGTGGCAGGCACCTGTAGTCCCAGCTACTTGGGAGGCTGAGGCAGGAGAACTGCTTGAGCCCAGGAGTTGGAGGTTGGAGGTTGCTGTGACCTGTGATGCCACAGCACTCTACCCAGGGTGACAGCTTGAGGCTCTGTCTCAAAACAAACAAACAAACAAAACAAAACAAAACAAAAAACTGTTTCTGAGACTAGCTGATGAAGGAAATGTTCTTTTTAATAGAAGTATTCCAACTAATATATATAGAAGGCCTGATAAAATTAGAATATCACTGTTTTTACAACCTCTAATGAATTAATGGATCTTGGCAACAATCATCAATGGCTACTAAGCAGTGAAACACAGAGATATATGCCTCAGGATGGAAGCACTTTGTCAATCCTACTAGCCAAAAATATCAAATCTGAGCCCAATCAATCCTTTAGCTCTAACTTTCAATTTATAGGAAATACAGGGGACAGAGAAACATATTAATGAAACCACAGGGTGATCAACAAAATCCACTTGCTCAGAAACTCTACAGGACAAATGACCTACTTTTTTCTACAAATAAATTATAAGAAAAAAATTAAGGGGGAAACCAGTAGATTAGAAGACTTAAAAGACATGTCAGGCTCGACGCCTGTGGCTCAAGAGGCTAAGGCGCCAGCCACATACACCTGAGCTGGTCAGTTTGAATCCAGCCCGGCCTGCCAAACAACAATGACAGCTGCAACCAAAGAAAAAGAAAAAAAAAAAAAAATAGCTGGACATTGTGGCAGGCGCCTGTAGTCCCAGCTACTTGGGAGCCTGAGGCAAGAGAATTGCTTAAGCCCAAGAGTTTGAGGTTGTTGTGAGCTGTGGTGCCACGGCACTCTACCAAGGGCTACAGCTTGAGACTCTCAAAAAAAAAAAGACATGTCAATCAATTACAATGTATGAACATTTAAACAAACAACTATTAAAAAATTACACAAATGGAGAAATGTGAACACTTGGATTTTTGTTAATCCCAACTGGATATATGCTGTTCATTCATTTAGGTGTAATGATGGTGTTGTGATTATTTCTAAAAATGAGTCCTTCTTGGCCAAGCACCATGGCTCACGCTTATAATCCTAGCACTCTAGGAGGCTGAGGCTGCAGGATCCCTTGAACTCAGGAGTTTGAGACCAACCTGAGCAAGAGACCCCCGTCTCTACTAAAAATGGAAAAATTAGCCAGGGTATTGTAGTCCCAGCTACTCTGAAGGCTGAGGCAGAAGGGTCACTTAAACCCAGGAGTTCAAGGTTGCTGTGACCTAAGCTGAGAGTGGGGGGATATAATCAGAACGAGATTGGCTGTGAGCAGACAATTATTAAAGCTGGATGATGAGCCTGTGGGGGGGAGGTTGTTGAATTATTTTCTTTGTGTATATATTCAAAATGTTCCATAGCAAGTTTAAAAATACATCTATGTTGGTGGCGCCTGTGGCTCAGTGAGTAGGGCACCAGCTCTATATACTGAGGGTAACGGGTTCGAACCCGGCCCTGGCCAGCTAAAACAGCAGTGGCAACTGCAACAAAAATAGCCGGGTGTTGTGGCGGGTCCCTGTAGTCCCAGCAACTTGGGAGGCTGAGGCAAGAGAATTGCCCTAGTCCAAAGCTGGAGGTTGCTATGAGCTGTGATGCCACAGCACTCTACCGAGGGTCACAAAGTGAGACTCTGTCACAAAAAAAAAAAAAAATACATATATGTATATGTGTATATATACAGAGAAAAAATTACCTTTGAATTTCAAAGAATCTTTGGAGTGAGGTAAGCATTACACATATTAGTGGCTTACTTTTTCACTTTTCTGTGGACCATATAACACACCACTTATCTCCAAAACAATTAGCATAATTAAGCAATGAAATAAATAAAACTAGACCACATATGGTTAAGAAAACAGCAATGGAGGTTCGGCGCTCATAGCACAGTGGTTATGGCTCCAGCCACATACACTGACATTTGCAGGTTCGAACCCGGCCCCAAACCCAGGCTGGGCCAGCTAACCAACTATGAAAACTGCAACAAAAAATAGCCAGGCATTGTGGCGGGCACCTATAGTCCCAGCTACTTGGGAGGCTGAGGCAAGAGAATGGCTTGGGCCCAAGAGTTTGAGGTTGCTGTGAGCTGTGATGCCATAGTACTCTACCAAGGATGACATAGTGACACTCTCTCTCAAAAAAAAAAAAAAGAAAGAAAGAAAGAAAGAAAGAAAGAAAGAAAGAAAGAAAGAAAGAAAGAAAGAAAAAAAGAAAACAATGATAGTTTTCAAATTTGCAAGGAACACCTTGGCAAAAATGCAGATTCCTGGTCCCCAACTCCTAGATATTCTGATCTGGTAGATGTGAGAGTTTATTTTAATGTGACAACTTAAATGAGCTAAAGGATGTTCAGATAGCTGGTAAAACATTATTTCTAGGCATGCCTGTAAAGGTGTTTTTCAGAAGAGATTAGCATTTGAATTAGTAGAGTGAGTTAAGAAGATCCTTTACCCATGTGGTCTGGTCTCATCCAATCCACTGAGGGCCTGAACGGAACAAGTTCCAAAGGAAGTGAATTCTCTCTCTTCTTGAGCTGAGATTTCCTTTTCTCTTGCTCTCACCCATTGGAGCTCCTGGTTTTCTGGCCTTCGGACTCGGATCAAATTACACCACTGGCTTTCCTTGTTCTCCAGCTTGCGTAAGGCAGATCTGCAATTTCTCAGTCTCTGTAATCACATGAGAACAATTCCCATAATAAATCTCTTATATATCTGTGTTTATCCTGTTGGCTGTGTTTCTCTCTCTGGAGAAGCCTGACTAATGCAGTAGGTATGTGATAGGGCCAAGGAATCTGCAGCATAGCTAGAAGCCCAGCTGATACACAAACAAATGGTTCACACACCAATGACGCTTTAAGAAACATTAGTACATTGACATATTTTTGTCACTTTTCTCTGGACTCCTTTAATGTTTATTGTGTCTTTTGTAAAGCAGAGGATATCCACTAATCTTTTATTGACCACTGATCTTTACCATCTGTTCACTCTGCTGGTACTAAAAAATTTTATTTTATTTTTCTAGGGTGAGACCCTAACAGTATGTTTTGTGGAAGTTCTCCAGGTGATATTAATGTACATCAAGGTTCAAAACTGTGAAGTTAGTGTGTTACAACTAGAATTATTAAAAATAATATAGAAAATAGAGTACCTCATAAGTAGTAAGGGTATTTTTTGGTGAAATTGTTTCCTTGCATACAGAGAGAGGTGTAACAGGTCACAGTGTAAAATTTCTTTCCTCCATGCGTGGAGGTCAAACTTGAAAGTCTATGATGCAGATGAATGGATAAAGAAAATATGCTATACATGTGTATGTTATTCTGCCATTAAAAAAAGGAAATCCTGCCATTTACAACAACATGGATGAATCTGGAGGGCTTTATACCAAGTGAAATAAGTCAGACAGAAAGATAAATACTGGGTTCAGCACCCACCCATAGCACAGTGGTTACTGCACCAGCCACTACAACGAGGGTAGCAGGTTCGAGCCCAGGCCAGCTAAACAATGAATGACAACTGTAACAACAACAACAAAAAATAACCAGGTGTTGTGGCAGGCAACTGTAGTCCCAGCTACTTGGGAGGCTGAGGCAAGAGAATCACTTGAGCCCAAGCGTTTGAGGTTGCTGTGAGCTATGACGCCACAGCACTCTACCGAGGGTGACATACTAAGACTCTGTCTCAAAAAAAAAAAAAAAAGATAAATACACATAAGGATGTCCAGAAAGTATCCAGCCATTTATGTCTCTGTTTTTCATAGTACCTGACTGGATACTTTCCAGGAAGCCCTAGTATGTAGAATCCAAAAAAGGTGAACACAGAAGCAGAATAGAATGGTGGTTGCCAGGGGCTGGTAGTGCAGGATGTGGGGATATGATGACCAAAGGACACAAACTTTCATCTGTAAGATGAATAAATTCTGAGGATCTAATGTACAGCCTGGTAACCATAGTTAATAAAAATTGCATTGGCGGCACCTGTAGCTCACTGGGTAGGGCACCGGCCACATACACCAAGGCTGGCAGGGCCAGCTAAAACAACACTAACTGCAACAAAAACAAACAAAAAAGAGCTGGGTGTTGTGGCGGGCTCCTGCAGTCCCAGCTACTTGGGAGGCTGAAGCAAGAGAATCGCTTAAGCCCAAAGAGTTTGAGGTTGCTGTGAGCTGTGACACCACAGCACTCTACCAAGGGCGACAGCTTGAGACTCTGTCTCAAAAATAAATAACTAAATAAAAATGAAAATGGTATTGAGGCCGGTGCCTGTGGCTCAAAGGGGTAGGGTGCCGGCCCCATATGCTGGAGGTGGTAGGCTCAAACCCAGCCCTGGCCAGAAACTGCGAAAAAAAAAAAAAAAAAAAGGTATTGAAATTTGATAAGAGGTGGCCGAGTAACACCTTCCCTGAAACAGGGCATGGTGAGTCTGGGGAGATAAGACTCCAGGCATCTCTGGCTGGTGGGATCTGCCTATAATCATCCCTTTGAGGATACAGGGAGTCAGCAAGGGACTTCTGGACCCCAAGAGGAGGGCAAAAACAGTGGAAAACTGGCAAGTGGTTGAGTGTGTTCGATCAACCTAATCCCGCCAACAGCCATAAGTACAAGCAGCAGTGAGACTGCAAACCGGAAAGGCCTTACCTGTGAACTGTTTCAGTGTTTTTGGACTTGGCATTCAGTTGAACTGCCTTGAGGAGAACTTGAGCAGGAGTTCCGAGAACTTTGGGCATTGTCTGAGGCCCCAGACTGAGCCACTGAGCTGGTCGGAGCTAGTGGTGCTCAGCTGTGGGCCGCAGGGAGCCACTGGGAGAGAACTGCCCCAGCAATCTCCACCCTCAGGGTTGCAGAGCAAGGACCGGGTAGGAGCTCGTAACCTGGTGACTGAGCAGCCTAAAGGCAGGGACTGAGCTGCCTTATAGCCTTAACCCTCAGGGGCAGAGTGGGACGGGTTTTGGCACACTGGAGCCTCGGGCTTTTGCCCTGAGTAGAGTGCCGTGGTGTCACAGCTCATAGCAACCTCAAACTTCTGGGCTTTGTGCCGTCCAGACCTCCATAAGAACTGCACTGTGACCCTTGACCCGGGCCCGCTGGGCCTCCACAAGCCCTGACCAGGAACTGCGGGAGCTGGGCAGCCCTGCATTCTCCCTCCTGTAATCTCCCTGCCTCCACACCGGAACACTCATCTGGCCAGGGACTCTGGTAGCCACATGCCCTCTGGAGCCCTCCCTGCCTCTGCACAGAGTCCTTCTCCTGGCCAGAGACTGCTAGAGCCTTGGGCTCTCTGTGCCAAAGTCACTGGGCACCAGGCACTCCCAGAACCATGCACACCACCTCCTGCCCTGTTGCTGTATCTGGGTGTGTCACACTCTGGAGCTGCTTCCACATCCAGAACTCCCTGGTTGGGGCAGCCCCAGAAAAACTACACAGGGTCACTCCCTACAAATATCCAGCAACAATAGAGTGATCCCGCTGGGGTCTAATCTTGGAGAGACACCTCCCCAATTCTGAGGATGGCCAGAGGCAATGGTAAAAAACAATCATGAGGCAAAATCAACAGAAAAACTCTGGAAATATGAATAATCAGAGTAGATCAACTCCCCCAAGGATCAATAGGGCAGACACAGCACAAGATCCCATGCACAAACAAATAGCTGAGATGTCAGAAATTGAATTCAGAATCTGGATAGCAAATAAGATCAAATTAGAATTCCAAGCAGTAACCCAAAAGACATCTCAAGAATTCAATGAATTCAAAGACCAAATGACCAAAGATTTTGACACATTGAGACAAGAAGTTGCACCCCTCAAAGATCTGAGAAACATAGTAGAATCCCTCAGTAACAGAATGGAGCAAGCAGAAGAAAGGATTTCTGACATTGAAGACAAAGCTTTCGAATGCTCCCAAACCCTCAAGAGGAAGAGAAATGGAGGGCAAAAACAGATCACTCTCTCAGAGAGCTCTGGGATAATTTGAAGAAAAACAATATTTATCTTATAGGGATCCCCAAAAGCGATCAAGTGGCTTCACAAGGCACAGAGTCTCTTCTCCATGAGATTATGAAGGAGAACTTTCCAGACATGCCAAGAGATGCTGAAATTCAGATAGCAGACAGTTTCATAACTCCAGCACGACTCAACTCGAATAAGACATCCCCCAAACACTCATAAGCAATTTCATTAAAGTTAATATAAAGGAGAAAATTCTGAAAGCAGCCAGACGAAAGAAAACCATCACCTACAAAGGCAAGAATATTAGAATAACTGCAGATCTCTCTGCTGAAACCTTTCAAGCTAGAAGAGGATGGTCATCGACTTTTAATCTCCTAAAACAAAATAACTTTCAACTCAGGATCCTGTACCCAGCTAAACTGAGCTTCATTTATGACAAAGAAATTGAATACTTCAATAACATTCACATGTTGAAGAAATTT